>CDFA01024155.1:0-24224 GCA_000826305.1 Acanthamoeba healyi | reverse complement strand
GCGAGCAGGGCGAGCAAGAAGGCCAAGCAAAGGCAGGCTTTGCTCGCCATGTTGCGTGCTGTATGTGTTGTAGCGGATGAAGACAAGTGAGGGTGCTGAGGGATCGATAGGGGTGCAGATGAAGACAACTGTCAATTGTCTGCGCCAAAAATAAATGCTTAATGGCCTGCAACATGTTCCCCCGTGGAACATGCAGTGAGCTGCGCGATTGGTTCGGCGATATCGGGTTTATATGTTTGCGCCAATTGCGGAAGCTTAGGCTCTTCGGAAAGCCGCAGAATCGTAGCAGTGTGACATGTTTCCCTTCAACAATACTACTTCCCACGCCGATCAACCAATGGCCATATTGCCCCAAATACAGTGCCCGGCTCATGGTCCACCTGCAACGAGCGTTGCAACGACAGGAATAGCCGCGCGTCGCGTCGATGCATCTGGCCTCGTCTCACCAATCGGCGGCGATAGCTGGCGCAAACATCGGCTATAAATGTTACACCGGTTGGGACACTCATTCATTCATCAACATCCACCTGTACATCACACCAGACTCTCCAGCCACCCTCCCACACCTCACGCTGCGGCACGCTATGCAGTCTAAGTCGTGGTGCCTGGCCCTGACCCTGGCTTTGCTCTTCATTGCGGCCTCTTCCACCGCCACCAAGTCCAAGATCGTCCTCACGGCGGAGGAGACCGAAGGCGCCCTCGGGTTCTACACCACCGACGGCGAGCTGCTGGGCAAGGCCAAGGTCGGCCTCCTGCCTCACGAGGTCATCGTCACCAAGGACGGTACCACCGCCTGGGTCTCCAACTTTGGCCTGCACGACTTTGATTCCCCCTACGGCGACGCCGGCTACTATCTATCGCGCATCAACATTCCCCTGAGGCTCGAGGACAAGCTGCTCTACACCTTCCCCAAGGGCGCCTTGGCCAACTCGGCCCCTCGCGCTCCCCACGGAGTCAAGCTCAACCACGACGAAACGAAGCTGTACGTCAACACCGAGTGGACCGCCACCGATGGCACCGCCAAGCCGTCCATTCTCGTCTTCGATCTCACCGATGGTTCCGAGGAGCCCGCCCAAGTGTGGACTCTGGGCAACAACACCAACAAGTGCCACAACTTCGTCTTCTCGGAAGATGGCAAGACCATCTGGCTGCAGCTAGGCCCGCAGGGCATCGCAGCCATGGACCCCGTGACCGGCGTGGTCAAGACGCCGTTCGTGTTGGGCACCACCATCGTGGGCGTGCGCGGACTCACGTGGTCGACCGTCGAGCCGGGCGTTCTCATCGTGAGCGGCATCGGTGAGCTGTGGGCCATCAACACCACCGCGGCATACCCTCCGCCCGTCATCCGCCACTACACCGGCTACAGCACTCGCCAGTTCCTCTATTCGGCTGTCACTCCCAACGGCAAGTACATCGTGGCTCCGGCCGTGTGGAACAGCCAGGTCCTCATCATCGACTATTGGACGACCAAGGTCGTGGCGCGCGTGTCGTCGGACGTTGATCCCGTCGCCATTGCCATCTCGGACGACTCGCGCTACGCCTACGCCACCGGCGGCCGCGGCGGCAGCCTCACCAAGATAGACCTCAGGAAGTTCACCACCGAGGCCATTTCCACCGGCAGCGCCACTGGTCCCAACGGCGTGGCCTTTGCTCCCAGCTCCAGCTCGCCCAAGACCACAGACTTCACCGTGGGGGTGGTCATCTCCCTCACCGGTTCCGGCAACGCCAACGCCTACGAGTACATGTCCGGTCTCACCATCTGGAAAGAGAAGGTTAATGACGCCGGAGGTATCGCCCTCGGCAATGGCAAGGTTGCCCAGGTGCGCCTGGTGTTCCTCGATGACCTCAGCTTCAGCTCCAACACCAGCACGCTGCTGAGGAAACTGGTCGACGAGTACGACGCCGACGCCCTCATTGTTGCCTCCACTGGCTTCACCCCCGATTCACGTCTGCTTCGCACGATCGATCAAGCCAACGTGCCGCTGCTGTCGCTCTTCCACGTGGATGACCGCAGGAGGAGTACCGTACGCAGCGAATCCCTCCAGCCTCGCGGCGACAGCGACATGCTCGGCCACGACAGGTGGTGCAGCATCACCCGATACAACTCAGCCTTCTCCGACCGCTTCTCCCGCAACGCAACGACCGTGGACGCCGTGGCCACCGCTGCGGGCATCATCATCGAACAGGCCGCTGTCCGTTCCGGCCGCAGCAACGGCAAGAAGCTGGTTGACGCCATTGCCGCCACCAACACTCGCCTGTTCTTGGGAGCTTACCAGTTCGACGATGAGGGCCACAACGTCTACGGAGACGGCACCCCGGTGCTTATTCGCTAAGCGCTTAGTATATTCTAAAATTGTAGTTCTAGATATTGGCCTGAGATTTGTTGTCAAGCAACAACCATTAAAGGTTCTTTAAAAAAAGTCCGAGCCTATTAATTGCAACTCTCCCAATCGCGATTTGTTTGATCGCGTGTGCCAACCAACTGCTGCGGTATCAAGGCTCGGCCTGAGTGGGTATCATGGTGAGGCCAGCAGCGAGACACAAGACAGCCATGCGAGGTCGACCCACCCAAGGCGGAGAAGGGCGACAACGTGGCCCAACATGGCGCATCTGAGGGCGGAGAATATCGCCGAGGACATCTTCGTCCATCTCACCCCGGCATAAGCACAGCACGAGCCACGCAAGTTGTTGTGGCCGGCAAGGCAAAAAAGTGCATTTACAACATCAAGAGAAAGTGAGGGAGGAAGAGAGGGAACAAAAAAAAAAGCTCGTTGTGATGGTGGTGGCCGATCTCTTGTACTAGTAGCCCCTCTTGCCTCTGGTGGCTGGTGGGTAGCCCGACGCCTGCACGTTTCGGATGGTGCTGATTTGCTCCTCCTGCGCCATGATCTTTTCGTTGAGCGTGACGATGTGCTCCGAGAGGACCTTCATCTGCTGCTCGTAGTTCCTCCTCGTAGAGTCCAGCTCATCCTTGGAAGCAGCCAGCGCCTTTTCGGCAACAGCCAGTTTGTTCTGTGTTGATGACAAACAGACAATGATCAGTCGACTAGTTCGAGTGCTTTGGAAGGGGCCAAGAGGAGATGTACCTGCAGTTCATCTCGCTGCGTGACGAGGCTCGACAGGCTGTTCACCGCTTTGGTGTATTCCTCGTGCAGCTCTATGGCCTTCCTGTCGGCCTCTTTGATCTGTTGTGGGTGGAATAAACCGTTGAGTGGGTACCAACCACTTCGATCGCTTGGTTCATGCAAGCTAGGAAGCAATGGGCAGGTGCGCACTTGGGACATCAGTTGATCCACGCGGGTCTCGTAGAACTTCTTGAGGGCCTGCTCTCGTTCTCGGTCTTCCTCTGACAGGTTCAGAGACTAGCGTGCATCGCGTGAGTGAGACTGTTTAAAAAAGCAAGGCAGCAAGCGGTAGCACGCACATCGGACTGAGAGCCCGTTTCGTCCATGACGATGAGCGAATAGGACTTGCTTGCTCCAATCACCTCGCTGGCAGTGATTGACCGCTCCTTGTCGGAGGCTTGAGTCCCAGCGGGCATGTCAAGCAGGTTAGAGGAGGAGGCCTTGATGCGCACCCGCCACGCCACGGAACACGTCAGCGACGACGTCATCTCGGTGGAACACGACTGGAGCTCGAGTGCATACCATCAAAGAGAGACCATCGGCCGAAGGAGGGCCGAAATCGAGGTCAAGAAGCGAAAGAGATGACGAGGTGGTGGCTGGCGAGAGGCCTTCTGTCACAGCCTCCTCTGTGTCATTGGCTCCCTCCTCGAAGGAAATGAGCGGGGAGCCCAGCAGCGGGGTGCCAGTGACCGAACGCTCAAAGTCAGAGGCGTCTGTGACTAGCTGCCCCTCCTCGTCGAATGAGATGGCCGGGTTTTCGATGAGCCCGTACTCCTTGTCCGACGGAACGGGCAATAGCTCCGGAGACAGCGGCAACGACACGCTGGGGCTGGCCGGGATCGATAGCCCCTGGTCCACTGAGAGCGAGGGCGATGGCAGGGGTGTGAAGGCAGGCGACGAAACGGGCGACGAGCTACCGACAATCTGACCGTTTTTGGCCAGCTTCTGGTACTGCGCATGCTGTTTAGCATAGAGAGCAACGAGCGAGGTTAAGGTCAGACAGGCGCACAGCAGAGAATGACGGTGGTAGTGGTGGTACCAGGGCGTCGTGCTTCTGTCGCACTTTGGCCAGCTCGGAGAGAAGCGCATTGAGATGCGACTGCTTCGACGCGAGCGTGTCCTTCGACGAAGAGAGTTCCACCTGAAGCCGATTCTTTTCACGAAGGAGGTGCTCGTTGACCTCTGGTTCAGTTTTAAAAAAACGTTGTCAACACACGTTATTGCAACACACTTGACCAAGAGAGAGAGAGAGAGAGAGAGGATAACGTACGACTAAGCTTTTGAATCTTCTCGTGCATGAGTCGTCGAGAGCTATCGAGATCGGCTACCGCTCGTTTGTTGTTCAGGGCTTCTAGGTATGGGATCGATTCCGGAGCTGGCCCGCTGTTGACGAGCGAGAGGAAATCCCTAGCTCTCTTCTCCAGTCGGAAGGTGCCAACCTGTTGTGCCAGCTGAAAGAGCCACATGAGTGAGTAAGTGAGTGAATGAGAGGCGCTGGATCAGGAAAGGGCTTGACGAGAGACAATATACCTGCACCCCACGGACGGGGATGGTGATAGGACTGAGAAGCAAGTTCAAGAACTGTTCAAAGGACTGGCTCATCTTGGCAAAGAACGTAGCGACCGAGGTCTGGTATTGCATTATTCGCTCGTTGACAGTCTTGAGGGCGGGAAGCACGAACGGGTCCTTGTGCTCATGGTCAATCTTGGAGCCCAACTGCGCCACATACGCTGCCCAGGTGGAACCAAGTACAACAGGATAAGTCTTCGCGAGTGAAGGTGAGCTTGATTGAGTTAAGTGGGAACAACGCACTCTTCATCGCCGTGTTCATCGAAACAAGACATCCGTGGACCTGCTTGACCACAAACAACTCGTTGCACTTGCTCACCTTCCCATCTGCATGCGAACAGCAATCATAAAGCCGAGCGTCACAACGAGATCAGCGCAATGTCAAGGCCAAGGTAGGTGTCCCTCGTACCGTCTCCATCTAACGCAAGACACACATAGCTGTAGAGTTTCTCCAAGAGGGACTGCATGGTGGTGTAGGTGTCGCCCAGTAGCTCATTTCGTGCTCGCATGCCGTCATCGCAGTTTTCTTGTTTGGACTCCTCCTCCAGACTATTCCATCACCGCACCATGAGCAACAGGGAATGAGTGCACGCCAAGGGAAAGCGCACTTACCGAAGCAACTGGTAGGTGAGAAGCTTCTTGTTGAACAGCATATAACGCTTGATCGCGGCCACAGCTGCCTTCTGTAGGGTGGTAGTGAGTGCCCGCGTTAGTTGATCCATCAACAGAGCAGGCAGTGGTTCATATGAATGTATAATGCATACCGCTAGCTGCGGATCAACCACAGCAGGCTGTTTGGCCTGCTCGTAAGAAGTCGCCATGGCAGTGATGGACGCGTGGATGGCGGCCAAGTATTTGGAGTGCGAGGGAAGGACCAAGATGATCTGAAGCAACAGGCGTGAGCCATAAATCTGGAAAGATTGTCTTCGAAGCGAAGTGAGGAGCACTGTACCTTGCGATTGATGTTGCGCAGAGCGTCCGTTATGGTCATACTCTTATTGAGGATAAGCAGACGCTCGTGGAAAGCCGAAAAGTAGTCGCCGTAATGCGAGATGAACTGGTGGAAGTGCTTGAGCCAGATGTCCACAAACTCCTTTTGCTGCTGCTGCCTCTTCCGATCGAACGTGGCCACATTGAAGTGGTTGTAGACCTCGTTCTTGGAGTCATCGAACAGCACCTTGCGCGCGAGCACCGACGACGCTTTGGTCAGATCGTCGCGCAGCTTCTGTTGGATTTGCGTCATGGCGATTTCTCGCTCCTTCATCAAGTTCTGCGTTCTGTGCACATACACACAGCGAGTTAGCCATGCGTCGCGATCTCGTCGCGTGCAGAGCGATGCGTTCGGCGAATCGTACCGCTGCAGTGTGTCGTCGAGTATCTTGCTCTTGGAGGAAAGTTGGTCCCTCTCTTGAGTGAGGCTGTTGATCGCGAAGCTGGACTCATTTTCCTTGTCGCGTAGAGCGTCTTGCTGCTGTTGCAGATTCTTCTTGATGCCGCTGATCTTCTGCGTCAACAGCTCCACTGTTTGCTTATGCTCCTTCCTTAGCTCATCGTTTTCGCGATGCAACTTCTCTGTTGTGGACAATCATTGGGGCACCGCACTGGGGACGTCAGTGTACAGCGATGCATGCCTGATGGTGAGAAAGAGGAGAGCCGACGTGCCGTTCTCTCTTATCTTGCTTTCCAGGTCCGTCTTGACAGCCTGCAGCTCTTCCTTCTTCTTGGCCAGCTCCACCTTGGTGCCAGAACTAAACCATCCCAGGCTCTCCGACGCCGTTTGCTCCTCCTGCAGTAAGTACGGGCAATGTCTGCGTAAGGGCTCGCGTGCTCACGCGTGGGCAAGAGGGAGAGCGTGTGTGTGTGTGTGTGTGGCAGGCGTACCTCTTTGAAGCGACGCTGAAGAGCCTCGACCTTCTTGGTGATGCGATTGTTGTGGAATTTGAGCAGGTTGTTCTCCTCCACGGCCGAACGCATCTTCTTCTCCACCTCCTTGGCCTCCAGCTGCGTCGCCTCCCTCAGCTTGGTTTCTTCCTGCAGCGCCTCCCGCCCCTGTGCCAAAACAGAGAAGAATCATTTGATGATTTAATTAAACCTAAACTATTAATTAAATCAAATCTGTTCTGGTCCCCAGATCAAGTGGAATTGGGGGGGGGGTACCTGCAGCACGGCCTGCTTGAGCAGCCCATTTTGATGTTTGATTTTCTTGTAGGCCTCCACGAGCTTGTTGTACCGCTCCTCCAGCGGCAAGCCCGGCCGCGAATCAGGTGTGGAGGGTGCAGAAGAGGCCGTGGCCATCTCTTCGCACCGTGCACGCACAGAAGCCGTGTCCGCGTAGCTCACTCCTCTCTTTGTCCGCGAAGTGCTGCAGCAGCCTCCCCGTTGAGAAACAGATAAAGAAAATCAAGCAAATAGTTTGCCGTTCCGTCGTCTCTTTTCCTTCGTCCTCGCACGAACGAACACTTGGCCCCGCAGACGTCTGCTCGCCCACCCCGAGGCTGTATGCACACACACCACCGCTCCAGTATACACTGACCGCTTTCGTCAGGTTCGTGTTGTCCTTTCCCTCTTGCCAGGCTCTCTCTCTCCAATCGTTTTGTAACACACGCGCCACACTCCACGACGTCGCCGTCTCGGGGCCTCCTCCGCGGCGGCCGCTCCTCGTGGCGCCCGCAGGCTCGCTGGCCGACCGCGAACGCAGCCCTCCCCGCGAGGAGGGGCACACATACATGTGCGTCGGACGCGGGGTGAGGGAAGATCAGTCGGCCTCCTGCTCGTCGTTCTCCATTTACTGTTGCTGCTCCTCCTCTCCCTCGGCTTCCGCGTCCTCAGATGAAGCGCCGTCGACCTGGTGGAGGGTGACGATCTGCACGAGCTGACCGGCCTGGAAGATTCCTTCGACGCGATCGCCGTTGGCGTAGGTGTAGACCCCGCTGCCGTCAAAATTATTCTGCATGAAGGGGCCCTCGTACATCTCGCCTGTGGCGAAGTAGTACTTGCCCTTGCCTTGTCGCGAGTCGTTGGACCATTGTCCTGTCCGTCACAAAACGCATCGTGCGCACAATGTGTGGTGAGCATTTCGCGGATCTGAGAGCACGATCGTGGGGCTCGCACCTTCGTATCGATGGCCTGATGAGCTCTTGAACGTACCCCAGCCATGCCGCTTACCATGTACAAATTCTGTGCAAAAGGTATCAATCAGCATCCCATCATGTCCGAGACTGCCCCCTTTCCCACTTAAGGTGCACGCCACATCATGGGAGACGACGATATACCTCCTTCATAATGCTCGCCCGAAGCGCTGCTCCAGCTGCCGTGGCCGTGAAATTCATCATTCTCAAACTCCCCTGTATACACATCTCCGTTGGCCCACACGTACATGCCCTTGCCGTTGGGTTTGCCTGGAAGTGTTGTGCAGAGAGGAGGGTAGTTCGTCAGTGTCGGCTGGTAGTTGGTGGCCGTCGAACCGAGTGGAAGTTGAGTCAAGTCAAGTGAAGGTCGTAGTACCATCTTTAAAATCGCCCTCGTATCGCGTGCCGTCCTTCATTGTGTAGGTGCCCTTACCATGCTTCTTCCCCAGATGGTATTCGCCCATGTACACGTCCCCTCGTAGCGTGGTGTACACTCCTTCGCCGTCCCGCAGCTGGCCCTTCAGCGTTCCCTCGTAGTGATCGCCGTTGGGGTAGGTCACGATGGCCTTCCTTCTGCTCGCCTCCTGCTTCTCCATTTGCTCGCTGCTGTAGCAATGTCAGAAGGGCCTCGGAGGTCGAGTGAGGAGGAGGGACGTTGTTAGTACCTCTTGGAGAGGGAAGAGCTCTCGGACCGCGAGCTCTTGGTCTTCACGTCTGTTCGCGAGCTCTCAAAATCGCTGTCGGCATTGTCGGCGTCATTGATCACGAGCAGACCCTTCCTCTCCGCCGCCGCGGCTGTCGATCCCTCCTTCTTGAAGAACTCCCTGTTGTTGAAACCACAACGAAGACACAACACACGTACGCACGCACCACCACCACCACCACCAGCGCATACAAACAAACCAACCAAACATAATGACGGTCACCCACGCGGTCGCGGCCCAGCGGAAGCGGGAGCAGCACGAAGAATGCAATGAGGAAGAGGAAGAGAGAGAGAGAGAGAGAGCGTTAGCGTACTTCAACTTGGCGGAACGCCGTGGCGCGGAGGCGAAAAGTAAGCGGAGAAGAAGGAAGAGGAAGAGGAGGAACGAGTGGGGCACCATTCGCGGGTTTCGGCGAGCTGGGCGACGTTGGGGGCGAGGTAGGGAGAAAGGATGGCGACGAGGCCCAGCTTGAGATGAGGCGCGGCGTGGAGGTTCTCGTGGTACATGAGATCTATGACGCGGAGGGAGATCGAGCGAACGGTCTGTACGGCCTCATCGAAGTGGATGAGGAGCTGCCACTGGTACTGAAACATATTCATGATGTGTTGCTCCCTCTTCTCCACGCGCACGACGGCGCCCGGTCGGCCCTTGAGCCCTCCCGCCGCCGTCGCCGCCGGCGGCGGCGGCTCGGCATCGATGGCGGCAGCGGTGGGCGCGACGTAGGGCGGGGGGAGGTGGATGTGGAAGATCCAGCTGTCCTTGACGTCCTTGGTCATGCCCGCCTGGCCCGACTTGGAAATGAGGGCCTTCTGGAGCTCGATGATGGCCGGGCTGGGCACGCTCTGATTGCAGGCCTGGAGGAGCCGCACTACGCGACTCTCCTCGCCTCCGTAGATGTCCGTGAGGTACTTGACAAAGTGGGCCTTGTTCTGCACATCCTCGGGGCTCTTGAATTCCTCGTCAAAGGTGTGCGCGACTCGCGCCGCCAGCTCGGGTCCCTCGAGCTCCTGCGTGAGTACCGTGAACAAGTCCTTCAGGTTCTTCACCGCCCCCGCGCCGGCCTTGGGCGAATGGAGCAGCTGATCGCCCGTGCCTCCAAACACCTGAATGGTCTGTGCGAATCGCGGCAGGTCGTTGAACATTGTGCGGCCCTCGAACGAACGTTTCCATAGATTCTCGATTTTCTCATTCCTCTCCTTGATGCTCGCCTCGCTGGGTCCTTCCATCTCTCTCTCTCTCTCTTCCAAGATCAGCAGCAGCTCTCTGTGTGCGTTCTCTCCCCTTTTTCAGTTTTTCTCCCGCACCACCGCACTCAAACTCTCGCCTTTCCTTCCTCTGAGCAACTTCCCCCACGCCAGAATGCTGGCCTTTCGTATCGATGAGGGCTGATGATGAAGAGGGAGGGGCTTCACTCCGCGCGCTGTGTATGTGTGACCGTTGAGGTCGTTACCAACGGCTTTTGCTCCGTTGATTTTTTTTTATTTTCTTTTATTCTGAATTTCTCAAAGCATTTTTCTTTCTTCTTCTGGCCGAACTGTGCGGGTCGAGCCGTGTGGCGAGGAAGTGGTGGTCATCGCAGCTTGGGGAAGAGCTTGATGAAGACCACCATCCACACGAAGATTAGCGCCACGAAGATGATGATGATCCAGAACCAAGTCGTGTTGGAAGAAGACGTCTTTAGCTGCTGCTGCAGATCCGTATTTTCGCTCTTGATTTTTTGGAGGTTGTTATCTGGAGGGAGGGATGGATGTGAGGCAGAGCATGACGACGCATCACGCGGCGAGACAAACAACAAAACGAACCTGTCTGCGTTTCAAGATCCTCAAGCTTTGCGGCGTCATCCTTGAGTATGGAACCAAGGTTAAGACTGTTGTTCTTGAGCTGGCTCACAATGTCGAGCATGTCATCTGGAATGAAGAAGCACGGACATCAGAACCGCAACGTTTACGTTGTAAGAGACCACAAGTGGTCAATGGCGATGCTGCGTACCGGTGAGCACTTTCTGTACTGTGTCGTCATCTGGCTGAGGGGTAAAGTCGGATTCTGATCGCGACATTCGCTCTGCCATTCGTCCCCTAGCGGTGCCCAACAGCGTCGACTTCTCGTCCTCTGTCGTGTGTGCGCCTCCTGCTTCTCCTTGATGGGTCCTGTCGTCGTTTTCACAACGTTAAGTCAGTGACACTGACGGCCTCGCAACGTGGCCTCATACACTGTGCGCTCAAGGGTGGCGTACTTGTTGTGCCCTCGATATCGCAGTTCGGTCGCACTGACCGTACTACGGGGCTCCTGGTCGGCGTCATCTCGCTTGTCACTGCCGGCTGTGGGAAGGAATTCATGGGCACCACCAGAGGCAGCGAACCCTTCTACATGATGTGGCGCTGCCTCCGCTGTCTGACGTGGCGAGTTGGGGTTGGGATGCAGCTCGAACAGTCGCGCACGCAGCTCGTTCTGGTGCGGCCCCCGCGTTTGCTGGCTGGCGTAGTCACTCACCCCTGCCACGCGCTTTGCATAGTCGGCTGCCAGCTCTCGCGGCAGACCGTTGGGCGCTACGGCTGTGTTCTCCTCCAGCGCTCCACCACTTCCCTTCAGCGTCTCTAGCTGCTTGTCCAGCACTGCTGCAAACTGGGCCCACGTACCAAAAGATGAGCGCTCACCACGAGCTGACCTGCAAGCGGTGCCAGCGTATCACAGATAGATGCGGGCAGCATGTGGGTGAGGGGAGGCCACCTTTTGCAGCTTCTTCTTGATATCGGGACTGCGCTTGGTCTTGTCGTCGGCAATTAGACGCTCGCATGACGCCAGCAGGCGCAAGAAATTTACCTCCACCCTTTGACCCATAAACACCACTCCGTGCACTGCTGGTGTGGTGCGTTCTTCTCTTCGTATGTATCCTCACCTGTTCTGCTTGTGTTTGCTCAGATTTCTGCACCACGTCGGGGCAAAGTTTTCCTCAATTTTTCTTTCTTCCATTTCCTCCGAGGAGGGTATGTCCTCATGTTCTCTGTCTCGGCGCGAAGCGAGAGCAGCATCATCGGCAGAAGAGCAGAGAGCAGAGAGGATGAGCAGCGACAACACGACGACTAGCGCTGGCAGCGGAGAGGTGCCACACAACTGCCCGGGAACGGAGTCAGAGAAGGCGGGGAAGGAGGATGCGTGCAAGGGCTGCCCCAACCAGCAGGCGTGCCAGGAGACGCCCAAGGGGCCGGACCCCGATCTCGATCTCATCACGCGGCGGCTCGAGGCGGTGAAGCACAAGGTGCTGGTGCTCTCAGGAAAGGGCGGTGTGGGCAAGAGCACGTTCTCCTCCCAGCTCTCCTTTGCCTTTGCCGCGTCGGGCGAGACGCAGGTGGGCCTGCTGGACATCGACATCTGCGGTCCCTCCATCCCCAAGATCGTGGGGCTCGAGGGCGAACAGATCCACTCGAGCAACATCGGATGGTCGCCCGTCTACGTCCAGGACAACTTTGCCGTCATGTCCGTCGGCTTCCTCCTCAGCAATCCCGACGACGCCATCATCTGGCGAGGCCCCAAGAAGAACGGTGCGCCCTCGCTGCGTTCCTCCACGGTATCAATCATCATCATCATTTGCCCACACTCAACGTGAGTGCCCTCTCTCTCTCTCTCTCTCTCAGGTCTGATCAAGCAGTTCTTGAGGGACGTAGACTGGGGTGACCTTGACTATCTGATCATCGACACTCCCCCGGGCACGTCCGATGAGCACCTTTCCATCACACAGTATCTCAAGGCGGCGCAAGTGGACGGCGCCGTCATTGTCACGACTCCTCAGGTGCGGCCCTTCTCGTTCGTTTGTTCGTTGTTCACTCGTCGTCCTCTCACGCTCGAACGATACGCGATTCAGGAAGTGGCGCTGGCAGACGTCCGGAAGGAGCTCAACTTTTGCAAGAAGGTCGGCGTTCCGGTGATCGGCGTGGTGGAGAACATGAGCGGGTTCGTTTGTCCCAAGTGCAAGGTACTCACCCACGTCCTCACCCCAAGGTGACCCCATCGCCCATCTCTTAAACACGTTCACTCATCGACTCGTCGCGCGTGTTGTATGTACATAAACCGTAACACGTGAAACGCGACACAGACCGAGACGCAGATCTTCGCACCGACAACGGGCGGCGCGGAGAAGATGGCCGCCGATTTCGGCGTTCCGTTCCTGGGTCGCATCCCGCTCGACCCGCAGCTGGCGCGTGCGTGCGACGAGGGCCAGTCCTACGTCGACCGCTGCCCTGATTCGGTCGGCGCCAAGGCCTTCCACGCCGTCTTCAGCCGTACGGCTACCGCCGTCTTTTTGGTGTGCGGACAGAGCGTTGTTGCGTGTTCACTCACACTCGTCTCTCGCCTTAGGAATAACCGAGATCGTCAAGGCCAACAAGACGACTGCCGTATGAGAACAGAAGGATCACAACCACGAACAACAACAACAACAACAATAGCAGCATGGCACAAACCCACTGACGATCACAATAAGAATATAAACACAAAGTAAAGGGTGTAAGGGTGCAAACGTGGCTCTTGGCGAGTTGAGGATGTGATGATCTTGAGGGTTAGATCACAACATTTGTACATAGTTGAGGGGGAAGATGCCCGTTTGACCCCACAGCTCGCCCTCGGCCCTATTGAGAGCCAAGACGTGCACACACGTGTGATGCTTCGGTTAGTGCCTTGCACTGGATGTGAGAAGAAGAAGAAGAAGAGAGAGGAAGGGGAAAGGCATACCACTCGGCGTTGATCATCTTGATGATGTTGATCTGGTCGCCGGCGTGGAAGGTGAGCTCGCCGCTGGCCTCGCCGGCAAAGTCGTACAAAGCCGAACAGCGCTGCTGGCCGCCAGGGGCGGCGCGGGCGGGAGGAGGCGGCACCGCGCGCCTCGGCTCGGGCGGTGCGGCTTGATAGGGAGCCGCCGCCGCCGCCGCCGCCGCCGGTTGGTAGGCAGTCGTGTCTGACGGCGCGCCATAGGAAGGCACGCTGGTGGCGGGCATGGAGTCGCCGCCGGTAGCAGACCAAGACGGGGAGTAGGTGTGCTTCGGCCGCGAGGAGGCCTCCTGGGCCTTTCTCGAAAGGGTGGCCGAGGCCTCGCGGAGGACCTCGACGCACTTCTGGTGAAACTCGGCCTGAGCGTCGACGTAGGCCTTCAGCTGTTCTACCTGCTCGTCTTCGCCGTCCTGCAGGGCCACCATAGCGTTGAAGTACTGCTCCTTGCTTTCCTCGTACCACTTGGAGGCCTGGTGCAGTGCCTCCGATTCTCCCTTCTTTTCGGACGCTAGAGGGCCACCCAGGCGCAAACAGGGGTAGTACGTGTGCATGTACATTAGTGCCCATCCATCAATGGAGGTATCTACGACAGGACCTGTGAAGCCGCGATGGAGTGCGAGGTTGTACCTCTCTTCTCCCGTTCGTAATCAAGTCGGCAGTTCTCGCACCTCTTCTTGAACTGGTTGATGTCCTTCACCCTGAATCACACACGAGCACGTAGCAAGAAGTAGGGGAAGAGTGCTGACACTTGTTAGTCTTGAGGGCAGAGTCAGCCTTGGCCGCACGCACACACACACACACACATTACCGCACACTGTCACTCTCCTCGCACGCGCGCGCACCACACGCATGCACCACTGTCTCACAACCCGGAGGAGAGTGCAAGAGGATAGAGGAACGTGCTTGGTATCAAGGAAGTGCTTCATGGGCTGAATAGTGCGCTCGTCAATGGTAGCATCCGTTTGTCGGTGCTGCTCGCCGATCTCCTTGAGCATTTCTCCCATGGCGATGAGGGCCGAGGCGTAGGCGGAACCATCGTTTGTGCTGGCCAGCGTGTTGCCGCTCTTCACCAGGAAGTCGCCCATCTTCTCCTCCTGCGACAGGTCGTTCTTGGCGAAGAGGGTGCCCTTCATCGATTCCGGGGTGAGATGGCGCACGAGCTTTTCCTGCACGTCCTTCCGGCAGTCTGCCGCAGCCATCTGCCGAGTGAAATCTTCGTCCACCTCCGTCGTCCGCTTCACCATTCCCACGCTCTCGCCGGCCTTCTGCCCCCACCTTCCCAGTGCCTTCTTCATCGTGTTGGTGTTGGTCGATGCGCGATTGGGAGCGTGTGTGTGTGTGTGCGGGGGCGTGCCGTCGTGTACTGCCGTTAGTGGCGCGTGGCGCGATTGCCTTTTCCGGAGTCGACGGAAACGAACGATTTTGCGCACCTGACAAAATCCTGGCACGCAAGAGCCAACAAGTAAAACAAGTTATTGTCGACTAGTTTTGTTCCTTCTTCCTTTCTCTCTACCGTTCATCGTCATCCCTGAGGTGTACTTTGATCAACCCGTTCGCCATGGTACACGACCCCCCGCCCCTCTCTCCTCCTCCCCAGCGCCGACGGCATGCAGCGTGCTGGTGGGGCGACGCTAGCGTCGTAGCTGCGGCGAAGCCTTGGATCAACGATTTAAGCCATCTTACATTCTGCCGCTCATGTGATGGTTTTTGTACGATACAGCCGAGCCACAAGTCCTTTATGATCAAGCAAAAGCTTGGCAAGAAGCAGAGGCAGAACAGGCCCATCCCCTACTGGATCCGTCTGCGTACCGACAACACCATCAGGTAAGATCAACGCGAGTTTGCATTGCAGAAGGCTGCCCCTCATTCTCAAACTAACGTTTGATCATCATCATCATTTCACCTGATCTCAGGTACAACTCGAAGAGGAGGCACTGGAGGAGGACGAAGCTTGGCTGGTAAATCAAGCAAGCTGTTTCTGGTTTCGCTCTTTGTTCCTGTTACAGAAATAATCCCTCTAGAATCCTTCTTCTAGATCTTCTCCTCAACCCATACCCCATCTACCATACGGTGTGTGCGTTTTTGTCGTCAAAATTTGGTGGCGGCGCTCTATGTACATGGATTATGCTCTGTATGTGGAATGAAGAACATCGGCGGCAAAAGATGCCGAAGTGGTGGAGGCGGCAAGAGCCGAAACCGCATCGGCAAACTTCTGGCTGGTGATGCGATCGTCCGGCGTGTAGAATGGGTTGCTGACTTGATTCGCGAACAGCACATGCAGCCTTCGCATGAACTAAGTGATGGGGGAGGGAGTACATTGTCAGAGGACGGCCATATGCCACTATGTGCACACCTCGGCCCAGGAGAGAACTCGTACCACACGCACAACAGCCTCTTGACACTCATCTGACGCCACCACCACGAACTTTATCTTGGTGTTGGTCACGTAGCCGTACCTGGTGGGTGGTGCGCGCATGAGACACACACGCCGTGGGGGATAAGAGAACGTGTGCAGGCACAAAAACACTCGGCGCCGAGAGTGCACTCGTTTTTACGCAGCGCGAGACGGGAGGTGCATGCGTTACGTACACGTTGTGCTCTTCCGTTGGGTAGAGCAGACCGAGGAACATGTCCAACTGCGACTTTTGCTTCTTTGTGCTGGCGGCTGCCCGTTTTGAATCAACTGGGAGAGAACGAAAGCGCAGACGTACCGGGAGGGAAGGGGGGGGGGATATCAGCAACAGGCTGCAAGAAAGGGTGGGTGAAAGGGTACTCTTCTCCTCTATCATGTCGAGCGAAGTATGGACAATGTAGTGCAGGCGTAAGTCCTCATCGGGCTGGGAGTCTTCCTCGAAACTCTTCAAAAACAACGGATTGTTCTGGCAAACATGAGAAGGGGGTTGGAAGGACAGATGAGCGAGCAGCGGTAACAATCAAAACAGCTTCGTGCGCCAAGAAGTCCTCGTACCGCTTTGCCGATAATCGCTGCACACACTACGCTCATGGTCGTCGCAACACAAACGATTGTGTTTTTAAGTTTTTGAGCGGCTCGCGAGTTTCCCTCACCATTTCTTCGTTGTCTGGTCGCGAAGAAGGCGCCTGCAGAGATGCGCCGCACGAGGCCTCCTAACA
This sequence comes from Acanthamoeba healyi, assembly GCA_000826305.1. Classification (NCBI taxonomy): domain Eukaryota; phylum Discosea; order Longamoebia; family Acanthamoebidae; genus Acanthamoeba; species Acanthamoeba healyi. The sequence continues at coordinate 7,805 of CDFA01024155.1, read as the reverse complement.
AGAAGTCGCGCCGTGTGGCGTCGAGGGCGAGGGCGCCGACAAAGACAAAGGGCGAGGGCGACGTGGACGGCACCCATGTGGGCAGCGACCTTGCAGACCCTGATGCCGCCTCTGCCGAGGTGTCCAAGGGGTGGGGCTGCACCTTGGGTTCACTGTATCGGGCGCTGCCCGCTCCTCCTCAGCCGCTCCTACGAGCGCCTGACGGTCTGCGCCCGGGGGTGGCCATGTACAACTATCAGAAGGCACGTAGCGATGCAGACAGTATTGAGAGCTCCAGAGGAAAGAATGGCTCACTGTATGAACCCTGGGTGAGCTGTTCCAGGCCTCCATGACGCAGATGTATCATCAAGAAAAGGGCTGTGGCAAGACGGGCGGCATCCTGTGCGAAGAGATGGTCAATAACGCTTGCCGTCTCTTTCTCTCTTTCTCTTGCCGGTGAGCATTTTGAGTCCTCACACCAGTTCAACAACTTTTTGTTCAAACAGGGGACCGGCAAGACGCTGATTTGCATCGCTCTCATCCTGTTGACAAAGGGCACGCAGTGCACGCCGGCAGGGTATCACAAGATACACAGGGGAGCAGTCTCGCTTGCCAACAGAACCAAGGGTACCCTTCTGACCGACCTCAAATCCTCCGATCTTGTTAGCGTCCAGGTTCTCGCCATTTTGCTCACGAACGTGCTACTACGGTGTAGCCACTGCCTTCACTCCCACCTCCCTACCAGATGAGTGGTTGGACACTGCTTTAGACCATGGGCCTGTGCTGTCACTCAAGGCGCTTGCCGGCTCGCAGGTCAAATGCGCCACCGGTGCGCAGCTCGAGCGAATGAACCTGCCAGTGGAGCTGCGGGAGTTCATCCAAGAACTGCCCTCGCCGTTCATAGCCTACAATATCCAGAGTAAGCGAAAGGCTGCTTCCAGCCGCTCTTCAGAGCGGCAGCGTTCGTCTTATCGCTCTTTAGAAGGCAGCACGGAAGCTGAGCTCGCAGGTTCGTTTCAATCGCAGCACAACTGATTTACGTCCTACCAAGTTCTCGAGAAGCTGAGCCTTGATTGTGTCGTGCAAGACAGGCGCCGATGGCACACCTCGCAAGGGGCTCTCGCAGTCGCTTCGAGTTTTCCTCTCGGCAGCTACACTGATCGTCGTCCCCGCCATGCTGCTGAATCAGTGGGTCCAAGAGTTTCACAAGTACACCATCGACGGCCATCTCAGCATTCTGGTCATACAAAGTAACCAAGAGTTTCCTCCACCCGAGGAGCTGTCCAAGTACACGCCTACCCTCGTGGGGCTGCGCTCTCTGTTGTTGTTGATCGCATGACCCGCTGCCGGCTTATCATCGCTCAACTGCCCAGATACGATGTGGTGCTGACGTCGCACACGAGGATCAGCAAAGAAAAGTGCACTCTCAACGGCTATAACGCGTTCTCTGAGAGGTGCTACTGCGACTTCGGAGCACGGAGTGCCACCTGCAAGTCTTGTCAAAGTACAAACCGCATTTTATCTTCGAATCTCGCTCGCTCCTCAACTCACTCACTCTCTCTCGCGCGACACATTCCGTCAGCATATCGACCTATAAGTCCGCTGATGCAAGTCTACTGGCTGCGTCTCATCGTAGACGAGGGCCACGTGATGGGCAACAAGCAATCCAACCAGGCCAACCTTGCCGCCAACCTCCTCTGCGAGAGAAAGTGGGCCTGCACCGGCACACCCACTCCAGGTTAGTCGTGAAGCAGCCAGCTCTTGCAGCTTCGTGCGTGTGTGAGTGTATCTCAAGCCCGTGCACATGTGATGCTGTGCAGGACTACTCCTGGAGACGGAGTTGGAGCACTTGTTCGGTCTGCTCAAGTTCCTTGGCCACGAGCCGTTCTGTAATCGGAGCGTCTGGGCCGACTTCATTGCGCGCCCGCTTCGGAAAGGCGAGCCTGTCGCAGCACAGCGTCTCCTCGACATCCTCTCGCAAGTGATGATCAAAAACAAGCAAGAGGACATCGACAACGAAATCGCTCTGCCCGAGTGCCATGTCTCCGGTACTTCGTTTGTCCGCCGTACTAGCCTTCAAAGGCCACCCGCTGATCGATCTCATCCATTGCTGTCTTCATGCAGTGGTGCAGTTGGCGCTCAACGAATCAGAGAGACAAAAGTACAATGAGATCGTGTCTCAGATCAAGACCAACTTGATCGCCTCGCGCTGCGCTGGTCCCGACTCCTTCCTACACCCGGGCAACCGCAAATACGCGCAGCGAGCGCTCACCAACTTGATCCTCTACTGCTTCCACTTCACGTCTTTGGATAGAGAGCAGAGAGAGCTCTGGTACGCACGCAGGACCGGCCCTTGCTTCACTCTCATTTGGCTGCTCGCTGTCGTGACTGAGAACACTTTCTACGGCCAGCCTTGATGTAGCCAGTGAGCAGCTGTATGATCCCAAGCTGCGCGGAGAGCTATCTGAACCTGAGGCGGTCGACTTGCAGAACGTAGTGGACATCATGATCGCCGGCGATCCATCACTGAACGACTTCCTCGTAGCCCGCATTGATTCGCTCCACGCACAACAGTATGCCGCTCCACCGGATGCCACATCGCCGCCTCTGCACATGGTACTGGAGCAAGCGAACACCAGAAGGCATGTGCCGCTGCCCTCCACAGTAGAAGAGATGACTCTGGGCACCGCCAATCCAACGTTCGACGCAAAGGCGACGCAGGTGGATGCTGCGCCAGAACTGCCGGCGGAGGGCCTCACCTGCCTAGAGGACATGGGAGATTCGCTCTCGGCCACATACACGACAACGACCACGACCACGTCATTCGCGATTACCGACAAGAATGAGGGAGGCTCCCCGACACACTCTACGCCAACCTCTTCCCTCTCGACCTCTGCATCGGTTTTGCCGACGCCCGAAGCGCAGCCCCCACTTTTGCAGCAAGAGGTATCAGTCAGTCCGGGAATGACGGACTCGCCTGTTCCGTCGTCTGCGGGCGCCTCCTCGCTCCTATTTAAATCTGCTCTACCCGAAGCCGCGTACATCCCGCTGTCGGAGGTGAATTCGACGAAGCTTACCTACCTGCTCGATCGGCTACAGCAAGTGCGCTCCTGCAATGTTTCCCCTTTCAGCCCTTGGTGCATTAATTGCTGACCTTTTCAATCCTCTCTGGCGTGAACAGCTGCCCGAGGACTCGAAAGTAATCATCTTCTCGCAGTTCGTGCACGTGCTGCTCATCCTGCGCCAGGCGCTGCGACAAACAAGCATTCCCTTCTGCGAGTTCTTCCACGGCTCTCATTCCGTATGCCTCTCCTCCACACTCGCTTGTGCACGAGAACGTGGCTGGTGCGGTCGCTGTGCGCATTGCGCAGTGAGACGTGCATTATTGCCTACAGTTTCTAATCAGCGATGCACAGTCACCAGCAGCTCGGGCTGGCGCTCTCACCACCTTTAGCACGAGCGACAAGATACGCGTCATTCTCATGAAGACTGAACTAGCGGGTACGAATAGCGGTCACTGGGTCGCAGTGGCGACAGCTGCTGAAACTGAGTTAGTACTAACTCTTGTGGGTGCCCCTCGGCCCACAGCGTTCGGCATTAACCTCACCGCAGCGTCACACGTCTTTTTCATGGACCAAGTTTGGGATCCGTCAGTGGAGCGACAGGCCATCAAGCGAGGTACGTTCCTTTCCCATTCAGCTTGGATCGAACACTCTATGGCAGACACTGACGCGATGCGTGGAACATCACGCTGTTGTGCAGCTCATCGCATTGGGCAGACAAAGGAGGTGTTTGTGGAGAAGCTGGTCATGGTAGACACCATCGAGGCGACCATCCTTACCTTCAACCAGGACAAGTCGCTTGCTGTTGAAGCGGGTACGCGCCTATCGCCACCACCGACTCGAGTCATCTCATCCAACCATGACTCTCGCTTATTGTTTCTTGAGATACAGAGGCAACGAAGAGGGAGAGCGAGCTGAAGGCCCAACGCAAGGTCCACTCCTTGCTGCGGTCGTTGGAATTCATCGCACCATGCGAGGGAGAGGTGCACCCTCGTGCTTCTCCAGTGCGGGGCAGCAAGCGGGCACGTCAGCTTTCTGGTGAGACGGGCCACGCGCAGTCCAAGGGCAAGGAGAAGCTGGGCGACGTGGAGGGTGAAGGCGAGCAACTCGTGACCTCTGCCACTCCGTCACACAAGGAAAAGAAGAGGAAGTCGACGAGGAAGAAGGTCCGCTTCTTGCTTCCGGGCGAGGACGAGCACGAAGAGGAGAAAGGCAGCACAGAGGAAAGAGGACCGCACGCTGCCGTTGCGCCGGACTCACACGAGGCTTCGACTGCTGGTCCTGTGCCGCGAAAGAGGGACGTCAAGGAGCTGCTACTGCCAGATCTGGTGGACGACGATGATGCCGACGTGCCGCGGCCGAACGGGGAGCCTGTCCCCAAGCGAGTGCGTTTCGTTGGGACCAACTACGCCGCTGGAGCTGTTTCAGACGCTCCAGACGCACACCGACCCACAGGAGCTGCAGCCGCAGGTCCATCGCAACTCATGCCCGAGGCATTGAGCGAATAGAGAAGAGCACATCAACAGCCAATATCAAACATCATCTCGCGAGAGAAGCTGTTCATTTACTGATGCATCCATGTGCGAAGGCTGGATGAGGTTGAGGGCAGTCGTGTCTTCGAGGGACTTCATGACGAAAGGCTGCGCCAGCTGATCAGCTGAGGGTAACAACAGGTGGCCTGCTTCTAAGAGCTGCTGCCCTTGGGATCAGTCGGCAGTTGCTTGGCGGAGGCCTTGGCCTTCTTCTGCTGCTGCTGCTGCTGCTTAACCTTGTCGTTGCTCTCACTTAGCTCCCGAAAGGATTCATCGAATTCGGCAAGCTCTTTCTCCAGGCCCATGGCCTTCATCGCGCCGCGCATGCTCTCCATGTCGTGCATCTCGCTGTCGGTATCGTTCTTCCAGTATTCCTCAATCTGTGCGATAGCCTCTTCGGCCTCCTCCCACTTCTTGTGGTTGCCCAGAGCCTGCGCAAGAGAGAAAGAGAAAGAGAACACACCGACACCCGGATGAACGCATTGAGAGACTCACGTGAGTGTCACTCACCACAGCTCTCGTGGGGAGAAGGACACACGACGCGTGCGCGCGGCTGCACCGCACCTTATAGCAGGCGGACAGGCTCCTCCAACACAGAAGGGTGTCGGTGCTTTCGCGATCCGTGCTCTTGATAAGGAAGGGGAGATTTGCTTCGAAGCAGGGGAGGGCCTCGGCGTATCGTTCGAGCTGAATGAAGATCTCGCCCTGCGAGTAGAGCGCGTCAAGGTAGCTCTCGTCGTTCTCTTTGTCAGTCGCGTGCGTCCGGGCGATCTCAGTGGCTTCGGTGGCGAGCGGCAGCACCTGCTGCAGCAACTGCGTTTGCCTCGCGGGAGTGATCTTCTCCTCGTTCTCGTGGAGGTAGCCCTGGCGACACTCGACGATGTTCTTCATGATGGACCCCACAGCCTTGTGCTTCGGGCCCAGATGCTTCCGCATGATGGTCAAGCTTTTGGCGAGCAACGCCTCTGCGTCCTTGTAGTTGCCCATCGTCCACAGCGCCTCAGCGACGAAGTGATGCGCCTCACCCACGTCCGGATGGTCGTCTCCGAGGGCCTCCGTGCGCAACTTAAGCACCTCCTGATACAGCGCGAGCGCTCCCGCGTAGTCCTCGCTTTCGAACTTGGCGCTGGCCTCCTCTACCAGCTTATTCGACTTCTCCAGGATCTTTGCTGATGCCGCAGCGGTCTCCGCGGGCAGCACGTCGGGCTGCTGCTGCTGCTGGTCGCCGTCTCCGGCCGACGACGAGCCTGTGGCGAAGCACCTGCGCTGCGCGACGGCAGCCCTCGACCCAGAGCCCCAGCGGGCTGCTGACGACGCCATAACACCCCTGCTCCACACCCCAGCTGCGCAGGTGTGAAGAGGGCGAACACGCACACCACCGCTAAGCTTAAGCACAAGCCCACACAAGGCAGAGGAAATTTAGGAGGGGGGGACCCACCATAGCTCGGCAGGCGGCACTGTCGGCCTGCGGTCTCGCCCGTGGTGGCCACAAAACGGCGTGCGGCAGCGCTGCCGTCCCTCCAACAACTCCGTGGAGTGAGGATTCGTGTGGCGGTGAGGGTCTGCTTCAACATCTTTGTGTGACTTGGCCAATCTTTCTTTTATCGTTTTTTATCATTCACGATGAGGCAAAAAACATTTCAAATTCCAGCAAGCCAAATTTCGGAATTTCAGACTCTTCAGACGCTCTCTATCCACAAGAAGAGAGATTGAGATGAGCAACAGCAGCAGCAGCGTCGGTGCAGGGTGGCCGTGGTCGTGGCTCGGTGGGCTGTTCTCCACATGCAGCACGGGCACAGGGGACATAGGCAACATCACCATAGCAGAGTCGCAGCGGCTCACGGGGGCGGCGCACGAGTCGCCCATCATCAGCCTGGCCTCGATCGAGAAGCAGGGGCGGGCCAGGTCCATGCTCGACGAGCGAACCCAACTCAACTCTGAAACCGAACAGATCCAACAGATTTTGACGATCGTCGAGGGCCTGCGCCAGCAGCCGAGCCCTCTGGCCGAGGATCACCTCATCGCCGAGCTGCATCGAATCTTTTGCGCCTTTGGTGGCCTCTCAGGCAGCTGCCCCCGCGCAGAGACGGCCGCCTCCACACCGCCCGACGAGGAAGGGGAAGAAGAAGAAGAAGAAGAGCAACAGGAGGGGTCACGAGTGGCGGCCGAGGATGGCGCGAGGAGGCTGAAGGAGGCTAGCCGGCTAGTGAGCCTCACGATCGTGCGCAACGTGCTCACGTGGGCGCGTCGGCATCTGGCCGCACAGTCTGCACAGGCAGACGACCAGCCTGTCCGGTCGCGGAGTGAAGAGGTCGCCACACCCAGCCGCAACCGTGTTCTGTGGTGGTGGTGGTGGTGGTGGTGGTGGTGATGGTAGTGGTGGTTGGCTCACCTCTACTTCGCGGCCTGGTTCAGAACGATGACGACGGTTTGGAGGGACTGATACAGTCGCTGGCTGCAGCTCTCAATCAAGAGGAACAGACGGAGCTCCATGAGTACGCGCGCCCAACCAACCCTCAATCCACAAGCAGAAGGACGAGTTGGCGGTTAGTGCTAGTGTCTCATCCACCACGATGTGCCGTCGTCTCTCCCAACGTAACAACTACAGAATCCTACAAGGTCTGCCACCGTCGGTTCTGGGCGACGAAGGAGCACAGGAGGAGACTCGTGTGTTCCTGGACATCAAGCAGGACATAAGGTGAGAAGAGTAGTGTGCAGAGGGCCCCCTACGAGGAAACGAACGGCTGCGCGGTAGTCGGACACTTAGTGAATGTATGTGTGTGTGTGTGTGTATGTATGTTTACGACTTGACCATCAGGGAGGCGCAGAAGACAGAAGGAAGCAAAATCGAACGACGACAGCAGCTGGTGGATGTGGTGACCGGGGTGGTGGTGGAGCTTATTCAAACGCTCACCCCCACGATCATGCGTGAGAGCAAAGGCAAGGAGAAAGGTAAAAACAAAATCACAGCTGCTGGTCACCAGGCCTCTTTCCGTTGTCCTCTAACTCTTGCGCTCACTCCACCTGCACATGCCCAGAACAACACGACACGGGGAGTGCACCGCGTGTGGTGGCCTCTCTACTGGCATGCGTGGACGAAAGGGACCGCCTGCGGCTAGTGATGGAGCAGCTTCTGCTGGCCAGTGGCAAGTGGCTGCCTAAGGACCACGAGAGACGAGATGAGCGTCTTCGCGCCACGTTCCACCGCAGCCAATACGACGGCACCCCACCA
>CDFA01024154.1:0-24410 GCA_000826305.1 Acanthamoeba healyi | reverse complement strand
GCGAGCAGGGCGAGCAAGAAGGCCAAGCAAAGGCAGGCTTTGCTCGCCATGTTGCGTGCTGTATGTGTTGTAGCGGATGAAGACAAGTGAGGGTGCTGAGGGATCGATAGGGGTGCAGATGAAGACAACTGTCAATTGTCTGCGCCAAAAATAAATGCTTAATGGCCTGCAACATGTTCCCCCGTGGAACATGCAGTGAGCTGCGCGATTGGTTCGGCGATATCGGGTTTATATGTTTGCGCCAATTGCGGAAGCTTAGGCTCTTCGGAAAGCCGCAGAATCGTAGCAGTGTGACATGTTTCCCACGCCGATCAACCAATGGCCATATTGCCCCAAATACAGTCTTGAATTCAAATGCTGCTTCGCGCGGCAATTGATTTGAGGAAACGGGTTTTACCTAGTTATATATATATATATATATATATAAATAGGCATGACCTTAGATCGTGTGACCCTCAAACCATATATATAATGTCTGAATAACTTTGTGCGTATTTGCGCGCGCGTGTGTTTATATATACACGCGCGCACACTGTGTTTGAGTGAGTGCCCAGCTCATGGTCCACCTGCAACGAACGTTGCAACGACAGGAATAGCCGCTCGTCGCGTCGATGCATCTGGCCTCGTCTCACCAATCGGCGGCGATAGCTGGCGCAAACATCGGCTATAAATGTTACACCGGTTGGGACACTCATTCATTCATCAACATCCACCTGTACATCACACCAGACTCTCCAGCCACCCTCCCACACCTCACGCTGCGGCACGCTATGCAGTCTAAGTCGTGGTGCCTGGCCCTGACCCTGGCTTTGCTCTTCATTGCGGCCTCTTCCACCGCCACCAAGTCCAAGATCGTCCTCACGGCGGAGGAGACCGAAGGCGCCCTCGGGTTCTACACCACCGACGGCGAGCTGCTGGGCAAGGCCAAGGTCGGCCTCCTGCCTCACGAGGTCATCGTCACCAAGGACGGTACCACCGCCTGGGTCTCCAACTTTGGCCTGCACGACTTTGATTCCCCCTACGGCGACGCCGGCTACTATCTATCGCGCATCAACATTCCCCTGAGGCTCGAGGACAAGCTGCTCTACACCTTCCCCAAGGGCGCCTTGGCCAACTCGGCCCCTCGCGCTCCCCACGGAGTCAAGCTCAACCACGACGAAACGAAGCTGTACGTCAACACCGAGTGGACCGCCACCGATGGCACCGCCAAGCCGTCCATTCTCGTCTTCGATCTCACCGATGGTTCCGAGGAGCCCGCCCAAGTGTGGACTCTGGGCAACAACACCAACAAGTGCCACAACTTCGTCTTCTCGGAAGATGGCAAGACCATCTGGCTGCAGCTAGGCCCGCAGGGCATCGCAGCCATGGACCCCGTGACCGGCGTGGTCAAGACGCCGTTCGTGTTGGGCACCACCATCGTGGGCGTGCGCGGACTCACGTGGTCGACCGTCGAGCCGGGCGTTCTCATCGTGAGCGGCATCGGTGAGCTGTGGGCCATCAACACCACCGCGGCATACCCTCCGCCCGTCATCCGCCACTACACCGGCTACAGCACTCGCCAGTTCCTCTATTCGGCTGTCACTCCCAACGGCAAGTACATCGTGGCTCCGGCCGTGTGGAACAGCCAGGTCCTCATCATCGACTATTGGACGACCAAGGTCGTGGCGCGCGTGTCGTCGGACGTTGATCCCGTCGCCATTGCCATCTCGGACGACTCGCGCTACGCCTACGCCACCGGCGGCCGCGGCGGCAGCCTCACCAAGATAGACCTCAGGAAGTTCACCACCGAGGCCATTTCCACCGGCAGCGCCACTGGTCCCAACGGCGTGGCCTTTGCTCCCAGCTCCAGCTCGCCCAAGACCACAGACTTCACCGTGGGGGTGGTCATCTCCCTCACCGGTTCCGGCAACGCCAACGCCTACGAGTACATGTCCGGTCTCACCATCTGGAAAGAGAAGGTTAATGACGCCGGAGGTATCGCCCTCGGCAATGGCAAGGTTGCCCAGGTGCGCCTGGTGTTCCTCGATGACCTCAGCTTCAGCTCCAACACCAGCACGCTGCTGAGGAAACTGGTCGACGAGTACGACGCCGACGCCCTCATTGTTGCCTCCACTGGCTTCACCCCCGATTCACGTCTGCTTCGCACGATCGATCAAGCCAACGTGCCGCTGCTGTCGCTCTTCCACGTGGATGACCGCAGGAGGAGTACCGTACGCAGCGAATCCCTCCAGCCTCGCGGCGACAGCGACATGCTCGGCCACGACAGGTGGTGCAGCATCACCCGATACAACTCAGCCTTCTCCGACCGCTTCTCCCGCAACGCAACGACCGTGGACGCCGTGGCCACCGCTGCGGGCATCATCATCGAACAGGCCGCTGTCCGTTCCGGCCGCAGCAACGGCAAGAAGCTGGTTGACGCCATTGCCGCCACCAACACTCGCCTGTTCTTGGGAGCTTACCAGTTCGACGATGAGGGCCACAACGTCTACGGAGACGGCACCCCGGTGCTTATTCGCTAAGCGCTTAGTATATTCTAAAATTGTAGTTCTAGATATTGGCCTGAGATTTGTTGTCAAGCAACAACCATTAAAGGTTCTTTAAAAAAAGTCCGAGCCTATTAATTGCAACTCTCCCAATCGCGATTTGTTTGATCGCGTGTGCCAACCAACTGCTGCGGTATCAAGGCTCGGCCTGAGTGGGTATCATGGTGAGGCCAGCAGCGAGACACAAGACAGCCATGCGAGGTCGACCCACCCAAGGCGGAGAAGGGCGACAACGTGGCCCAACATGGCGCATCTGAGGGCGGAGAATATCGCCGAGGACATCTTCGTCCATCTCACCCCGGCATAAGCACAGCACGAGCCACGCAAGTTGTTGTGGCCGGCAAGGCAAAAAAGTGCATTTACAACATCAAGAGAAAGTGAGGGAGGAAGAGAGGGAACAAAAAAAAAAGCTCGTTGTGATGGTGGTGGCCGATCTCTTGTACTAGTAGCCCCTCTTGCCTCTGGTGGCTGGTGGGTAGCCCGACGCCTGCACGTTTCGGATGGTGCTGATTTGCTCCTCCTGCGCCATGATCTTTTCGTTGAGCGTGACGATGTGCTCCGAGAGGACCTTCATCTGCTGCTCGTAGTTCCTCCTCGTAGAGTCCAGCTCATCCTTGGAAGCAGCCAGCGCCTTTTCGGCAACAGCCAGTTTGTTCTGTGTTGATGACAAACAGACAATGATCAGTCGACTAGTTCGAGTGCTTTGGAAGGGGCCAAGAGGAGATGTACCTGCAGTTCATCTCGCTGCGTGACGAGGCTCGACAGGCTGTTCACCGCTTTGGTGTATTCCTCGTGCAGCTCTATGGCCTTCCTGTCGGCCTCTTTGATCTGTTGTGGGTGGAATAAACCGTTGAGTGGGTACCAACCACTTCGATCGCTTGGTTCATGCAAGCTAGGAAGCAATGGGCAGGTGCGCACTTGGGACATCAGTTGATCCACGCGGGTCTCGTAGAACTTCTTGAGGGCCTGCTCTCGTTCTCGGTCTTCCTCTGACAGGTTCAGAGACTAGCGTGCATCGCGTGAGTGAGACTGTTTAAAAAAGCAAGGCAGCAAGCGGTAGCACGCACATCGGACTGAGAGCCCGTTTCGTCCATGACGATGAGCGAATAGGACTTGCTTGCTCCAATCACCTCGCTGGCAGTGATTGACCGCTCCTTGTCGGAGGCTTGAGTCCCAGCGGGCATGTCAAGCAGGTTAGAGGAGGAGGCCTTGATGCGCACCCGCCACGCCACGGAACACGTCAGCGACGACGTCATCTCGGTGGAACACGACTGGAGCTCGAGTGCATACCATCAAAGAGAGACCATCGGCCGAAGGAGGGCCGAAATCGAGGTCAAGAAGCGAAAGAGATGACGAGGTGGTGGCTGGCGAGAGGCCTTCTGTCACAGCCTCCTCTGTGTCATTGGCTCCCTCCTCGAAGGAAATGAGCGGGGAGCCCAGCAGCGGGGTGCCAGTGACCGAACGCTCAAAGTCAGAGGCGTCTGTGACTAGCTGCCCCTCCTCGTCGAATGAGATGGCCGGGTTTTCGATGAGCCCGTACTCCTTGTCCGACGGAACGGGCAATAGCTCCGGAGACAGCGGCAACGACACGCTGGGGCTGGCCGGGATCGATAGCCCCTGGTCCACTGAGAGCGAGGGCGATGGCAGGGGTGTGAAGGCAGGCGACGAAACGGGCGACGAGCTACCGACAATCTGACCGTTTTTGGCCAGCTTCTGGTACTGCGCATGCTGTTTAGCATAGAGAGCAACGAGCGAGGTTAAGGTCAGACAGGCGCACAGCAGAGAATGACGGTGGTAGTGGTGGTACCAGGGCGTCGTGCTTCTGTCGCACTTTGGCCAGCTCGGAGAGAAGCGCATTGAGATGCGACTGCTTCGACGCGAGCGTGTCCTTCGACGAAGAGAGTTCCACCTGAAGCCGATTCTTTTCACGAAGGAGGTGCTCGTTGACCTCTGGTTCAGTTTTAAAAAAACGTTGTCAACACACGTTATTGCAACACACTTGACCAAGAGAGAGAGAGAGAGAGAGAGGATAACGTACGACTAAGCTTTTGAATCTTCTCGTGCATGAGTCGTCGAGAGCTATCGAGATCGGCTACCGCTCGTTTGTTGTTCAGGGCTTCTAGGTATGGGATCGATTCCGGAGCTGGCCCGCTGTTGACGAGCGAGAGGAAATCCCTAGCTCTCTTCTCCAGTCGGAAGGTGCCAACCTGTTGTGCCAGCTGAAAGAGCCACATGAGTGAGTAAGTGAGTGAATGAGAGGCGCTGGATCAGGAAAGGGCTTGACGAGAGACAATATACCTGCACCCCACGGACGGGGATGGTGATAGGACTGAGAAGCAAGTTCAAGAACTGTTCAAAGGACTGGCTCATCTTGGCAAAGAACGTAGCGACCGAGGTCTGGTATTGCATTATTCGCTCGTTGACAGTCTTGAGGGCGGGAAGCACGAACGGGTCCTTGTGCTCATGGTCAATCTTGGAGCCCAACTGCGCCACATACGCTGCCCAGGTGGAACCAAGTACAACAGGATAAGTCTTCGCGAGTGAAGGTGAGCTTGATTGAGTTAAGTGGGAACAACGCACTCTTCATCGCCGTGTTCATCGAAACAAGACATCCGTGGACCTGCTTGACCACAAACAACTCGTTGCACTTGCTCACCTTCCCATCTGCATGCGAACAGCAATCATAAAGCCGAGCGTCACAACGAGATCAGCGCAATGTCAAGGCCAAGGTAGGTGTCCCTCGTACCGTCTCCATCTAACGCAAGACACACATAGCTGTAGAGTTTCTCCAAGAGGGACTGCATGGTGGTGTAGGTGTCGCCCAGTAGCTCATTTCGTGCTCGCATGCCGTCATCGCAGTTTTCTTGTTTGGACTCCTCCTCCAGACTATTCCATCACCGCACCATGAGCAACAGGGAATGAGTGCACGCCAAGGGAAAGCGCACTTACCGAAGCAACTGGTAGGTGAGAAGCTTCTTGTTGAACAGCATATAACGCTTGATCGCGGCCACAGCTGCCTTCTGTAGGGTGGTAGTGAGTGCCCGCGTTAGTTGATCCATCAACAGAGCAGGCAGTGGTTCATATGAATGTATAATGCATACCGCTAGCTGCGGATCAACCACAGCAGGCTGTTTGGCCTGCTCGTAAGAAGTCGCCATGGCAGTGATGGACGCGTGGATGGCGGCCAAGTATTTGGAGTGCGAGGGAAGGACCAAGATGATCTGAAGCAACAGGCGTGAGCCATAAATCTGGAAAGATTGTCTTCGAAGCGAAGTGAGGAGCACTGTACCTTGCGATTGATGTTGCGCAGAGCGTCCGTTATGGTCATACTCTTATTGAGGATAAGCAGACGCTCGTGGAAAGCCGAAAAGTAGTCGCCGTAATGCGAGATGAACTGGTGGAAGTGCTTGAGCCAGATGTCCACAAACTCCTTTTGCTGCTGCTGCCTCTTCCGATCGAACGTGGCCACATTGAAGTGGTTGTAGACCTCGTTCTTGGAGTCATCGAACAGCACCTTGCGCGCGAGCACCGACGACGCTTTGGTCAGATCGTCGCGCAGCTTCTGTTGGATTTGCGTCATGGCGATTTCTCGCTCCTTCATCAAGTTCTGCGTTCTGTGCACATACACACAGCGAGTTAGCCATGCGTCGCGATCTCGTCGCGTGCAGAGCGATGCGTTCGGCGAATCGTACCGCTGCAGTGTGTCGTCGAGTATCTTGCTCTTGGAGGAAAGTTGGTCCCTCTCTTGAGTGAGGCTGTTGATCGCGAAGCTGGACTCATTTTCCTTGTCGCGTAGAGCGTCTTGCTGCTGTTGCAGATTCTTCTTGATGCCGCTGATCTTCTGCGTCAACAGCTCCACTGTTTGCTTATGCTCCTTCCTTAGCTCATCGTTTTCGCGATGCAACTTCTCTGTTGTGGACAATCATTGGGGCACCGCACTGGGGACGTCAGTGTACAGCGATGCATGCCTGATGGTGAGAAAGAGGAGAGCCGACGTGCCGTTCTCTCTTATCTTGCTTTCCAGGTCCGTCTTGACAGCCTGCAGCTCTTCCTTCTTCTTGGCCAGCTCCACCTTGGTGCCAGAACTAAACCATCCCAGGCTCTCCGACGCCGTTTGCTCCTCCTGCAGTAAGTACGGGCAATGTCTGCGTAAGGGCTCGCGTGCTCACGCGTGGGCAAGAGGGAGAGCGTGTGTGTGTGTGTGTGTGGCAGGCGTACCTCTTTGAAGCGACGCTGAAGAGCCTCGACCTTCTTGGTGATGCGATTGTTGTGGAATTTGAGCAGGTTGTTCTCCTCCACGGCCGAACGCATCTTCTTCTCCACCTCCTTGGCCTCCAGCTGCGTCGCCTCCCTCAGCTTGGTTTCTTCCTGCAGCGCCTCCCGCCCCTGTGCCAAAACAGAGAAGAATCATTTGATGATTTAATTAAACCTAAACTATTAATTAAATCAAATCTGTTCTGGTCCCCAGATCAAGTGGAATTGGGGGGGGGGTACCTGCAGCACGGCCTGCTTGAGCAGCCCATTTTGATGTTTGATTTTCTTGTAGGCCTCCACGAGCTTGTTGTACCGCTCCTCCAGCGGCAAGCCCGGCCGCGAATCAGGTGTGGAGGGTGCAGAAGAGGCCGTGGCCATCTCTTCGCACCGTGCACGCACAGAAGCCGTGTCCGCGTAGCTCACTCCTCTCTTTGTCCGCGAAGTGCTGCAGCAGCCTCCCCGTTGAGAAACAGATAAAGAAAATCAAGCAAATAGTTTGCCGTTCCGTCGTCTCTTTTCCTTCGTCCTCGCACGAACGAACACTTGGCCCCGCAGACGTCTGCTCGCCCACCCCGAGGCTGTATGCACACACACCACCGCTCCAGTATACACTGACCGCTTTCGTCAGGTTCGTGTTGTCCTTTCCCTCTTGCCAGGCTCTCTCTCTCCAATCGTTTTGTAACACACGCGCCACACTCCACGACGTCGCCGTCTCGGGGCCTCCTCCGCGGCGGCCGCTCCTCGTGGCGCCCGCAGGCTCGCTGGCCGACCGCGAACGCAGCCCTCCCCGCGAGGAGGGGCACACATACATGTGCGTCGGACGCGGGGTGAGGGAAGATCAGTCGGCCTCCTGCTCGTCGTTCTCCATTTACTGTTGCTGCTCCTCCTCTCCCTCGGCTTCCGCGTCCTCAGATGAAGCGCCGTCGACCTGGTGGAGGGTGACGATCTGCACGAGCTGACCGGCCTGGAAGATTCCTTCGACGCGATCGCCGTTGGCGTAGGTGTAGACCCCGCTGCCGTCAAAATTATTCTGCATGAAGGGGCCCTCGTACATCTCGCCTGTGGCGAAGTAGTACTTGCCCTTGCCTTGTCGCGAGTCGTTGGACCATTGTCCTGTCCGTCACAAAACGCATCGTGCGCACAATGTGTGGTGAGCATTTCGCGGATCTGAGAGCACGATCGTGGGGCTCGCACCTTCGTATCGATGGCCTGATGAGCTCTTGAACGTACCCCAGCCATGCCGCTTACCATGTACAAATTCTGTGCAAAAGGTATCAATCAGCATCCCATCATGTCCGAGACTGCCCCCTTTCCCACTTAAGGTGCACGCCACATCATGGGAGACGACGATATACCTCCTTCATAATGCTCGCCCGAAGCGCTGCTCCAGCTGCCGTGGCCGTGAAATTCATCATTCTCAAACTCCCCTGTATACACATCTCCGTTGGCCCACACGTACATGCCCTTGCCGTTGGGTTTGCCTGGAAGTGTTGTGCAGAGAGGAGGGTAGTTCGTCAGTGTCGGCTGGTAGTTGGTGGCCGTCGAACCGAGTGGAAGTTGAGTCAAGTCAAGTGAAGGTCGTAGTACCATCTTTAAAATCGCCCTCGTATCGCGTGCCGTCCTTCATTGTGTAGGTGCCCTTACCATGCTTCTTCCCCAGATGGTATTCGCCCATGTACACGTCCCCTCGTAGCGTGGTGTACACTCCTTCGCCGTCCCGCAGCTGGCCCTTCAGCGTTCCCTCGTAGTGATCGCCGTTGGGGTAGGTCACGATGGCCTTCCTTCTGCTCGCCTCCTGCTTCTCCATTTGCTCGCTGCTGTAGCAATGTCAGAAGGGCCTCGGAGGTCGAGTGAGGAGGAGGGACGTTGTTAGTACCTCTTGGAGAGGGAAGAGCTCTCGGACCGCGAGCTCTTGGTCTTCACGTCTGTTCGCGAGCTCTCAAAATCGCTGTCGGCATTGTCGGCGTCATTGATCACGAGCAGACCCTTCCTCTCCGCCGCCGCGGCTGTCGATCCCTCCTTCTTGAAGAACTCCCTGTTGTTGAAACCACAACGAAGACACAACACACGTACGCACGCACCACCACCACCACCACCAGCGCATACAAACAAACCAACCAAACATAATGACGGTCACCCACGCGGTCGCGGCCCAGCGGAAGCGGGAGCAGCACGAAGAATGCAATGAGGAAGAGGAAGAGAGAGAGAGAGAGAGAGCGTTAGCGTACTTCAACTTGGCGGAACGCCGTGGCGCGGAGGCGAAAAGTAAGCGGAGAAGAAGGAAGAGGAAGAGGAGGAACGAGTGGGGCACCATTCGCGGGTTTCGGCGAGCTGGGCGACGTTGGGGGCGAGGTAGGGAGAAAGGATGGCGACGAGGCCCAGCTTGAGATGAGGCGCGGCGTGGAGGTTCTCGTGGTACATGAGATCTATGACGCGGAGGGAGATCGAGCGAACGGTCTGTACGGCCTCATCGAAGTGGATGAGGAGCTGCCACTGGTACTGAAACATATTCATGATGTGTTGCTCCCTCTTCTCCACGCGCACGACGGCGCCCGGTCGGCCCTTGAGCCCTCCCGCCGCCGTCGCCGCCGGCGGCGGCGGCTCGGCATCGATGGCGGCAGCGGTGGGCGCGACGTAGGGCGGGGGGAGGTGGATGTGGAAGATCCAGCTGTCCTTGACGTCCTTGGTCATGCCCGCCTGGCCCGACTTGGAAATGAGGGCCTTCTGGAGCTCGATGATGGCCGGGCTGGGCACGCTCTGATTGCAGGCCTGGAGGAGCCGCACTACGCGACTCTCCTCGCCTCCGTAGATGTCCGTGAGGTACTTGACAAAGTGGGCCTTGTTCTGCACATCCTCGGGGCTCTTGAATTCCTCGTCAAAGGTGTGCGCGACTCGCGCCGCCAGCTCGGGTCCCTCGAGCTCCTGCGTGAGTACCGTGAACAAGTCCTTCAGGTTCTTCACCGCCCCCGCGCCGGCCTTGGGCGAATGGAGCAGCTGATCGCCCGTGCCTCCAAACACCTGAATGGTCTGTGCGAATCGCGGCAGGTCGTTGAACATTGTGCGGCCCTCGAACGAACGTTTCCATAGATTCTCGATTTTCTCATTCCTCTCCTTGATGCTCGCCTCGCTGGGTCCTTCCATCTCTCTCTCTCTCTCTTCCAAGATCAGCAGCAGCTCTCTGTGTGCGTTCTCTCCCCTTTTTCAGTTTTTCTCCCGCACCACCGCACTCAAACTCTCGCCTTTCCTTCCTCTGAGCAACTTCCCCCACGCCAGAATGCTGGCCTTTCGTATCGATGAGGGCTGATGATGAAGAGGGAGGGGCTTCACTCCGCGCGCTGTGTATGTGTGACCGTTGAGGTCGTTACCAACGGCTTTTGCTCCGTTGATTTTTTTTTATTTTCTTTTATTCTGAATTTCTCAAAGCATTTTTCTTTCTTCTTCTGGCCGAACTGTGCGGGTCGAGCCGTGTGGCGAGGAAGTGGTGGTCATCGCAGCTTGGGGAAGAGCTTGATGAAGACCACCATCCACACGAAGATTAGCGCCACGAAGATGATGATGATCCAGAACCAAGTCGTGTTGGAAGAAGACGTCTTTAGCTGCTGCTGCAGATCCGTATTTTCGCTCTTGATTTTTTGGAGGTTGTTATCTGGAGGGAGGGATGGATGTGAGGCAGAGCATGACGACGCATCACGCGGCGAGACAAACAACAAAACGAACCTGTCTGCGTTTCAAGATCCTCAAGCTTTGCGGCGTCATCCTTGAGTATGGAACCAAGGTTAAGACTGTTGTTCTTGAGCTGGCTCACAATGTCGAGCATGTCATCTGGAATGAAGAAGCACGGACATCAGAACCGCAACGTTTACGTTGTAAGAGACCACAAGTGGTCAATGGCGATGCTGCGTACCGGTGAGCACTTTCTGTACTGTGTCGTCATCTGGCTGAGGGGTAAAGTCGGATTCTGATCGCGACATTCGCTCTGCCATTCGTCCCCTAGCGGTGCCCAACAGCGTCGACTTCTCGTCCTCTGTCGTGTGTGCGCCTCCTGCTTCTCCTTGATGGGTCCTGTCGTCGTTTTCACAACGTTAAGTCAGTGACACTGACGGCCTCGCAACGTGGCCTCATACACTGTGCGCTCAAGGGTGGCGTACTTGTTGTGCCCTCGATATCGCAGTTCGGTCGCACTGACCGTACTACGGGGCTCCTGGTCGGCGTCATCTCGCTTGTCACTGCCGGCTGTGGGAAGGAATTCATGGGCACCACCAGAGGCAGCGAACCCTTCTACATGATGTGGCGCTGCCTCCGCTGTCTGACGTGGCGAGTTGGGGTTGGGATGCAGCTCGAACAGTCGCGCACGCAGCTCGTTCTGGTGCGGCCCCCGCGTTTGCTGGCTGGCGTAGTCACTCACCCCTGCCACGCGCTTTGCATAGTCGGCTGCCAGCTCTCGCGGCAGACCGTTGGGCGCTACGGCTGTGTTCTCCTCCAGCGCTCCACCACTTCCCTTCAGCGTCTCTAGCTGCTTGTCCAGCACTGCTGCAAACTGGGCCCACGTACCAAAAGATGAGCGCTCACCACGAGCTGACCTGCAAGCGGTGCCAGCGTATCACAGATAGATGCGGGCAGCATGTGGGTGAGGGGAGGCCACCTTTTGCAGCTTCTTCTTGATATCGGGACTGCGCTTGGTCTTGTCGTCGGCAATTAGACGCTCGCATGACGCCAGCAGGCGCAAGAAATTTACCTCCACCCTTTGACCCATAAACACCACTCCGTGCACTGCTGGTGTGGTGCGTTCTTCTCTTCGTATGTATCCTCACCTGTTCTGCTTGTGTTTGCTCAGATTTCTGCACCACGTCGGGGCAAAGTTTTCCTCAATTTTTCTTTCTTCCATTTCCTCCGAGGAGGGTATGTCCTCATGTTCTCTGTCTCGGCGCGAAGCGAGAGCAGCATCATCGGCAGAAGAGCAGAGAGCAGAGAGGATGAGCAGCGACAACACGACGACTAGCGCTGGCAGCGGAGAGGTGCCACACAACTGCCCGGGAACGGAGTCAGAGAAGGCGGGGAAGGAGGATGCGTGCAAGGGCTGCCCCAACCAGCAGGCGTGCCAGGAGACGCCCAAGGGGCCGGACCCCGATCTCGATCTCATCACGCGGCGGCTCGAGGCGGTGAAGCACAAGGTGCTGGTGCTCTCAGGAAAGGGCGGTGTGGGCAAGAGCACGTTCTCCTCCCAGCTCTCCTTTGCCTTTGCCGCGTCGGGCGAGACGCAGGTGGGCCTGCTGGACATCGACATCTGCGGTCCCTCCATCCCCAAGATCGTGGGGCTCGAGGGCGAACAGATCCACTCGAGCAACATCGGATGGTCGCCCGTCTACGTCCAGGACAACTTTGCCGTCATGTCCGTCGGCTTCCTCCTCAGCAATCCCGACGACGCCATCATCTGGCGAGGCCCCAAGAAGAACGGTGCGCCCTCGCTGCGTTCCTCCACGGTATCAATCATCATCATCATTTGCCCACACTCAACGTGAGTGCCCTCTCTCTCTCTCTCTCTCTCAGGTCTGATCAAGCAGTTCTTGAGGGACGTAGACTGGGGTGACCTTGACTATCTGATCATCGACACTCCCCCGGGCACGTCCGATGAGCACCTTTCCATCACACAGTATCTCAAGGCGGCGCAAGTGGACGGCGCCGTCATTGTCACGACTCCTCAGGTGCGGCCCTTCTCGTTCGTTTGTTCGTTGTTCACTCGTCGTCCTCTCACGCTCGAACGATACGCGATTCAGGAAGTGGCGCTGGCAGACGTCCGGAAGGAGCTCAACTTTTGCAAGAAGGTCGGCGTTCCGGTGATCGGCGTGGTGGAGAACATGAGCGGGTTCGTTTGTCCCAAGTGCAAGGTACTCACCCACGTCCTCACCCCAAGGTGACCCCA
Organism: Acanthamoeba healyi; assembly: GCA_000826305.1. Taxonomy (NCBI): domain Eukaryota; phylum Discosea; order Longamoebia; family Acanthamoebidae; genus Acanthamoeba; species Acanthamoeba healyi. The sequence continues at coordinate 11,693 of CDFA01024154.1, read as the reverse complement.
TCGCCCATCTCTTAAACACGTTCACTCATCGACTCGTCGCGCGTGTTGTATGTACATAAACCGTAACACGTGAAACGCGACACAGACCGAGACGCAGATCTTCGCACCGACAACGGGCGGCGCGGAGAAGATGGCCGCCGATTTCGGCGTTCCGTTCCTGGGTCGCATCCCGCTCGACCCGCAGCTGGCGCGTGCGTGCGACGAGGGCCAGTCCTACGTCGACCGCTGCCCTGATTCGGTCGGCGCCAAGGCCTTCCACGCCGTCTTCAGCCGTACGGCTACCGCCGTCTTTTTGGTGTGCGGACAGAGCGTTGTTGCGTGTTCACTCACACTCGTCTCTCGCCTTAGGAATAACCGAGATCGTCAAGGCCAACAAGACGACTGCCGTATGAGAACAGAAGGATCACAACCACGAACAACAACAACAACAACAATAGCAGCATGGCACAAACCCACTGACGATCACAATAAGAATATAAACACAAAGTAAAGGGTGTAAGGGTGCAAACGTGGCTCTTGGCGAGTTGAGGATGTGATGATCTTGAGGGTTAGATCACAACATTTGTACATAGTTGAGGGGGAAGATGCCCGTTTGACCCCACAGCTCGCCCTCGGCCCTATTGAGAGCCAAGACGTGCACACACGTGTGATGCTTCGGTTAGTGCCTTGCACTGGATGTGAGAAGAAGAAGAAGAAGAGAGAGGAAGGGGAAAGGCATACCACTCGGCGTTGATCATCTTGATGATGTTGATCTGGTCGCCGGCGTGGAAGGTGAGCTCGCCGCTGGCCTCGCCGGCAAAGTCGTACAAAGCCGAACAGCGCTGCTGGCCGCCAGGGGCGGCGCGGGCGGGAGGAGGCGGCACCGCGCGCCTCGGCTCGGGCGGTGCGGCTTGATAGGGAGCCGCCGCCGCCGCCGCCGCCGCCGGTTGGTAGGCAGTCGTGTCTGACGGCGCGCCATAGGAAGGCACGCTGGTGGCGGGCATGGAGTCGCCGCCGGTAGCAGACCAAGACGGGGAGTAGGTGTGCTTCGGCCGCGAGGAGGCCTCCTGGGCCTTTCTCGAAAGGGTGGCCGAGGCCTCGCGGAGGACCTCGACGCACTTCTGGTGAAACTCGGCCTGAGCGTCGACGTAGGCCTTCAGCTGTTCTACCTGCTCGTCTTCGCCGTCCTGCAGGGCCACCATAGCGTTGAAGTACTGCTCCTTGCTTTCCTCGTACCACTTGGAGGCCTGGTGCAGTGCCTCCGATTCTCCCTTCTTTTCGGACGCTAGAGGGCCACCCAGGCGCAAACAGGGGTAGTACGTGTGCATGTACATTAGTGCCCATCCATCAATGGAGGTATCTACGACAGGACCTGTGAAGCCGCGATGGAGTGCGAGGTTGTACCTCTCTTCTCCCGTTCGTAATCAAGTCGGCAGTTCTCGCACCTCTTCTTGAACTGGTTGATGTCCTTCACCCTGAATCACACACGAGCACGTAGCAAGAAGTAGGGGAAGAGTGCTGACACTTGTTAGTCTTGAGGGCAGAGTCAGCCTTGGCCGCACGCACACACACACACACACATTACCGCACACTGTCACTCTCCTCGCACGCGCGCGCACCACACGCATGCACCACTGTCTCACAACCCGGAGGAGAGTGCAAGAGGATAGAGGAACGTGCTTGGTATCAAGGAAGTGCTTCATGGGCTGAATAGTGCGCTCGTCAATGGTAGCATCCGTTTGTCGGTGCTGCTCGCCGATCTCCTTGAGCATTTCTCCCATGGCGATGAGGGCCGAGGCGTAGGCGGAACCATCGTTTGTGCTGGCCAGCGTGTTGCCGCTCTTCACCAGGAAGTCGCCCATCTTCTCCTCCTGCGACAGGTCGTTCTTGGCGAAGAGGGTGCCCTTCATCGATTCCGGGGTGAGATGGCGCACGAGCTTTTCCTGCACGTCCTTCCGGCAGTCTGCCGCAGCCATCTGCCGAGTGAAATCTTCGTCCACCTCCGTCGTCCGCTTCACCATTCCCACGCTCTCGCCGGCCTTCTGCCCCCACCTTCCCAGTGCCTTCTTCATCGTGTTGGTGTTGGTCGATGCGCGATTGGGAGCGTGTGTGTGTGTGTGCGGGGGCGTGCCGTCGTGTACTGCCGTTAGTGGCGCGTGGCGCGATTGCCTTTTCCGGAGTCGACGGAAACGAACGATTTTGCGCACCTGACAAAATCCTGGCACGCAAGAGCCAACAAGTAAAACAAGTTATTGTCGACTAGTTTTGTTCCTTCTTCCTTTCTCTCTACCGTTCATCGTCATCCCTGAGGTGTACTTTGATCAACCCGTTCGCCATGGTACACGACCCCCCGCCCCTCTCTCCTCCTCCCCAGCGCCGACGGCATGCAGCGTGCTGGTGGGGCGACGCTAGCGTCGTAGCTGCGGCGAAGCCTTGGATCAACGATTTAAGCCATCTTACATTCTGCCGCTCATGTGATGGTTTTTGTACGATACAGCCGAGCCACAAGTCCTTTATGATCAAGCAAAAGCTTGGCAAGAAGCAGAGGCAGAACAGGCCCATCCCCTACTGGATCCGTCTGCGTACCGACAACACCATCAGGTAAGATCAACGCGAGTTTGCATTGCAGAAGGCTGCCCCTCATTCTCAAACTAACGTTTGATCATCATCATCATTTCACCTGATCTCAGGTACAACTCGAAGAGGAGGCACTGGAGGAGGACGAAGCTTGGCTGGTAAATCAAGCAAGCTGTTTCTGGTTTCGCTCTTTGTTCCTGTTACAGAAATAATCCCTCTAGAATCCTTCTTCTAGATCTTCTCCTCAACCCATACCCCATCTACCATACGGTGTGTGCGTTTTTGTCGTCAAAATTTGGTGGCGGCGCTCTATGTACATGGATTATGCTCTGTATGTGGAATGAAGAACATCGGCGGCAAAAGATGCCGAAGTGGTGGAGGCGGCAAGAGCCGAAACCGCATCGGCAAACTTCTGGCTGGTGATGCGATCGTCCGGCGTGTAGAATGGGTTGCTGACTTGATTCGCGAACAGCACATGCAGCCTTCGCATGAACTAAGTGATGGGGGAGGGAGTACATTGTCAGAGGACGGCCATATGCCACTATGTGCACACCTCGGCCCAGGAGAGAACTCGTACCACACGCACAACAGCCTCTTGACACTCATCTGACGCCACCACCACGAACTTTATCTTGGTGTTGGTCACGTAGCCGTACCTGGTGGGTGGTGCGCGCATGAGACACACACGCCGTGGGGGATAAGAGAACGTGTGCAGGCACAAAAACACTCGGCGCCGAGAGTGCACTCGTTTTTACGCAGCGCGAGACGGGAGGTGCATGCGTTACGTACACGTTGTGCTCTTCCGTTGGGTAGAGCAGACCGAGGAACATGTCCAACTGCGACTTTTGCTTCTTTGTGCTGGCGGCTGCCCGTTTTGAATCAACTGGGAGAGAACGAAAGCGCAGACGTACCGGGAGGGAAGGGGGGGGGGATATCAGCAACAGGCTGCAAGAAAGGGTGGGTGAAAGGGTACTCTTCTCCTCTATCATGTCGAGCGAAGTATGGACAATGTAGTGCAGGCGTAAGTCCTCATCGGGCTGGGAGTCTTCCTCGAAACTCTTCAAAAACAACGGATTGTTCTGGCAAACATGAGAAGGGGGTTGGAAGGACAGATGAGCGAGCAGCGGTAACAATCAAAACAGCTTCGTGCGCCAAGAAGTCCTCGTACCGCTTTGCCGATAATCGCTGCACACACTACGCTCATGGTCGTCGCAACACAAACGATTGTGTTTTTAAGTTTTTGAGCGGCTCGCGAGTTTCCCTCACCATTTCTTCGTTGTCTGGTCGCGAAGAAGGCGCCTGCAGAGATGCGCCGCACGAGGCCTCCTAACAAGAAGTCGCGCCGTGTGGCGTCGAGGGCGAGGGCGCCGACAAAGACAAAGGGCGAGGGCGACGTGGACGGCACCCATGTGGGCAGCGACCTTGCAGACCCTGATGCCGCCTCTGCCGAGGTGTCCAAGGGGTGGGGCTGCACCTTGGGTTCACTGTATCGGGCGCTGCCCGCTCCTCCTCAGCCGCTCCTACGAGCGCCTGACGGTCTGCGCCCGGGGGTGGCCATGTACAACTATCAGAAGGCACGTAGCGATGCAGACAGTATTGAGAGCTCCAGAGGAAAGAATGGCTCACTGTATGAACCCTGGGTGAGCTGTTCCAGGCCTCCATGACGCAGATGTATCATCAAGAAAAGGGCTGTGGCAAGACGGGCGGCATCCTGTGCGAAGAGATGGTCAATAACGCTTGCCGTCTCTTTCTCTCTTTCTCTTGCCGGTGAGCATTTTGAGTCCTCACACCAGTTCAACAACTTTTTGTTCAAACAGGGGACCGGCAAGACGCTGATTTGCATCGCTCTCATCCTGTTGACAAAGGGCACGCAGTGCACGCCGGCAGGGTATCACAAGATACACAGGGGAGCAGTCTCGCTTGCCAACAGAACCAAGGGTACCCTTCTGACCGACCTCAAATCCTCCGATCTTGTTAGCGTCCAGGTTCTCGCCATTTTGCTCACGAACGTGCTACTACGGTGTAGCCACTGCCTTCACTCCCACCTCCCTACCAGATGAGTGGTTGGACACTGCTTTAGACCATGGGCCTGTGCTGTCACTCAAGGCGCTTGCCGGCTCGCAGGTCAAATGCGCCACCGGTGCGCAGCTCGAGCGAATGAACCTGCCAGTGGAGCTGCGGGAGTTCATCCAAGAACTGCCCTCGCCGTTCATAGCCTACAATATCCAGAGTAAGCGAAAGGCTGCTTCCAGCCGCTCTTCAGAGCGGCAGCGTTCGTCTTATCGCTCTTTAGAAGGCAGCACGGAAGCTGAGCTCGCAGGTTCGTTTCAATCGCAGCACAACTGATTTACGTCCTACCAAGTTCTCGAGAAGCTGAGCCTTGATTGTGTCGTGCAAGACAGGCGCCGATGGCACACCTCGCAAGGGGCTCTCGCAGTCGCTTCGAGTTTTCCTCTCGGCAGCTACACTGATCGTCGTCCCCGCCATGCTGCTGAATCAGTGGGTCCAAGAGTTTCACAAGTACACCATCGACGGCCATCTCAGCATTCTGGTCATACAAAGTAACCAAGAGTTTCCTCCACCCGAGGAGCTGTCCAAGTACACGCCTACCCTCGTGGGGCTGCGCTCTCTGTTGTTGTTGATCGCATGACCCGCTGCCGGCTTATCATCGCTCAACTGCCCAGATACGATGTGGTGCTGACGTCGCACACGAGGATCAGCAAAGAAAAGTGCACTCTCAACGGCTATAACGCGTTCTCTGAGAGGTGCTACTGCGACTTCGGAGCACGGAGTGCCACCTGCAAGTCTTGTCAAAGTACAAACCGCATTTTATCTTCGAATCTCGCTCGCTCCTCAACTCACTCACTCTCTCTCGCGCGACACATTCCGTCAGCATATCGACCTATAAGTCCGCTGATGCAAGTCTACTGGCTGCGTCTCATCGTAGACGAGGGCCACGTGATGGGCAACAAGCAATCCAACCAGGCCAACCTTGCCGCCAACCTCCTCTGCGAGAGAAAGTGGGCCTGCACCGGCACACCCACTCCAGGTTAGTCGTGAAGCAGCCAGCTCTTGCAGCTTCGTGCGTGTGTGAGTGTATCTCAAGCCCGTGCACATGTGATGCTGTGCAGGACTACTCCTGGAGACGGAGTTGGAGCACTTGTTCGGTCTGCTCAAGTTCCTTGGCCACGAGCCGTTCTGTAATCGGAGCGTCTGGGCCGACTTCATTGCGCGCCCGCTTCGGAAAGGCGAGCCTGTCGCAGCACAGCGTCTCCTCGACATCCTCTCGCAAGTGATGATCAAAAACAAGCAAGAGGACATCGACAACGAAATCGCTCTGCCCGAGTGCCATGTCTCCGGTACTTCGTTTGTCCGCCGTACTAGCCTTCAAAGGCCACCCGCTGATCGATCTCATCCATTGCTGTCTTCATGCAGTGGTGCAGTTGGCGCTCAACGAATCAGAGAGACAAAAGTACAATGAGATCGTGTCTCAGATCAAGACCAACTTGATCGCCTCGCGCTGCGCTGGTCCCGACTCCTTCCTACACCCGGGCAACCGCAAATACGCGCAGCGAGCGCTCACCAACTTGATCCTCTACTGCTTCCACTTCACGTCTTTGGATAGAGAGCAGAGAGAGCTCTGGTACGCACGCAGGACCGGCCCTTGCTTCACTCTCATTTGGCTGCTCGCTGTCGTGACTGAGAACACTTTCTACGGCCAGCCTTGATGTAGCCAGTGAGCAGCTGTATGATCCCAAGCTGCGCGGAGAGCTATCTGAACCTGAGGCGGTCGACTTGCAGAACGTAGTGGACATCATGATCGCCGGCGATCCATCACTGAACGACTTCCTCGTAGCCCGCATTGATTCGCTCCACGCACAACAGTATGCCGCTCCACCGGATGCCACATCGCCGCCTCTGCACATGGTACTGGAGCAAGCGAACACCAGAAGGCATGTGCCGCTGCCCTCCACAGTAGAAGAGATGACTCTGGGCACCGCCAATCCAACGTTCGACGCAAAGGCGACGCAGGTGGATGCTGCGCCAGAACTGCCGGCGGAGGGCCTCACCTGCCTAGAGGACATGGGAGATTCGCTCTCGGCCACATACACGACAACGACCACGACCACGTCATTCGCGATTACCGACAAGAATGAGGGAGGCTCCCCGACACACTCTACGCCAACCTCTTCCCTCTCGACCTCTGCATCGGTTTTGCCGACGCCCGAAGCGCAGCCCCCACTTTTGCAGCAAGAGGTATCAGTCAGTCCGGGAATGACGGACTCGCCTGTTCCGTCGTCTGCGGGCGCCTCCTCGCTCCTATTTAAATCTGCTCTACCCGAAGCCGCGTACATCCCGCTGTCGGAGGTGAATTCGACGAAGCTTACCTACCTGCTCGATCGGCTACAGCAAGTGCGCTCCTGCAATGTTTCCCCTTTCAGCCCTTGGTGCATTAATTGCTGACCTTTTCAATCCTCTCTGGCGTGAACAGCTGCCCGAGGACTCGAAAGTAATCATCTTCTCGCAGTTCGTGCACGTGCTGCTCATCCTGCGCCAGGCGCTGCGACAAACAAGCATTCCCTTCTGCGAGTTCTTCCACGGCTCTCATTCCGTATGCCTCTCCTCCACACTCGCTTGTGCACGAGAACGTGGCTGGTGCGGTCGCTGTGCGCATTGCGCAGTGAGACGTGCATTATTGCCTACAGTTTCTAATCAGCGATGCACAGTCACCAGCAGCTCGGGCTGGCGCTCTCACCACCTTTAGCACGAGCGACAAGATACGCGTCATTCTCATGAAGACTGAACTAGCGGGTACGAATAGCGGTCACTGGGTCGCAGTGGCGACAGCTGCTGAAACTGAGTTAGTACTAACTCTTGTGGGTGCCCCTCGGCCCACAGCGTTCGGCATTAACCTCACCGCAGCGTCACACGTCTTTTTCATGGACCAAGTTTGGGATCCGTCAGTGGAGCGACAGGCCATCAAGCGAGGTACGTTCCTTTCCCATTCAGCTTGGATCGAACACTCTATGGCAGACACTGACGCGATGCGTGGAACATCACGCTGTTGTGCAGCTCATCGCATTGGGCAGACAAAGGAGGTGTTTGTGGAGAAGCTGGTCATGGTAGACACCATCGAGGCGACCATCCTTACCTTCAACCAGGACAAGTCGCTTGCTGTTGAAGCGGGTACGCGCCTATCGCCACCACCGACTCGAGTCATCTCATCCAACCATGACTCTCGCTTATTGTTTCTTGAGATACAGAGGCAACGAAGAGGGAGAGCGAGCTGAAGGCCCAACGCAAGGTCCACTCCTTGCTGCGGTCGTTGGAATTCATCGCACCATGCGAGGGAGAGGTGCACCCTCGTGCTTCTCCAGTGCGGGGCAGCAAGCGGGCACGTCAGCTTTCTGGTGAGACGGGCCACGCGCAGTCCAAGGGCAAGGAGAAGCTGGGCGACGTGGAGGGTGAAGGCGAGCAACTCGTGACCTCTGCCACTCCGTCACACAAGGAAAAGAAGAGGAAGTCGACGAGGAAGAAGGTCCGCTTCTTGCTTCCGGGCGAGGACGAGCACGAAGAGGAGAAAGGCAGCACAGAGGAAAGAGGACCGCACGCTGCCGTTGCGCCGGACTCACACGAGGCTTCGACTGCTGGTCCTGTGCCGCGAAAGAGGGACGTCAAGGAGCTGCTACTGCCAGATCTGGTGGACGACGATGATGCCGACGTGCCGCGGCCGAACGGGGAGCCTGTCCCCAAGCGAGTGCGTTTCGTTGGGACCAACTACGCCGCTGGAGCTGTTTCAGACGCTCCAGACGCACACCGACCCACAGGAGCTGCAGCCGCAGGTCCATCGCAACTCATGCCCGAGGCATTGAGCGAATAGAGAAGAGCACATCAACAGCCAATATCAAACATCATCTCGCGAGAGAAGCTGTTCATTTACTGATGCATCCATGTGCGAAGGCTGGATGAGGTTGAGGGCAGTCGTGTCTTCGAGGGACTTCATGACGAAAGGCTGCGCCAGCTGATCAGCTGAGGGTAACAACAGGTGGCCTGCTTCTAAGAGCTGCTGCCCTTGGGATCAGTCGGCAGTTGCTTGGCGGAGGCCTTGGCCTTCTTCTGCTGCTGCTGCTGCTGCTTAACCTTGTCGTTGCTCTCACTTAGCTCCCGAAAGGATTCATCGAATTCGGCAAGCTCTTTCTCCAGGCCCATGGCCTTCATCGCGCCGCGCATGCTCTCCATGTCGTGCATCTCGCTGTCGGTATCGTTCTTCCAGTATTCCTCAATCTGTGCGATAGCCTCTTCGGCCTCCTCCCACTTCTTGTGGTTGCCCAGAGCCTGCGCAAGAGAGAAAGAGAAAGAGAACACACCGACACCCGGATGAACGCATTGAGAGACTCACGTGAGTGTCACTCACCACAGCTCTCGTGGGGAGAAGGACACACGACGCGTGCGCGCGGCTGCACCGCACCTTATAGCAGGCGGACAGGCTCCTCCAACACAGAAGGGTGTCGGTGCTTTCGCGATCCGTGCTCTTGATAAGGAAGGGGAGATTTGCTTCGAAGCAGGGGAGGGCCTCGGCGTATCGTTCGAGCTGAATGAAGATCTCGCCCTGCGAGTAGAGCGCGTCAAGGTAGCTCTCGTCGTTCTCTTTGTCAGTCGCGTGCGTCCGGGCGATCTCAGTGGCTTCGGTGGCGAGCGGCAGCACCTGCTGCAGCAACTGCGTTTGCCTCGCGGGAGTGATCTTCTCCTCGTTCTCGTGGAGGTAGCCCTGGCGACACTCGACGATGTTCTTCATGATGGACCCCACAGCCTTGTGCTTCGGGCCCAGATGCTTCCGCATGATGGTCAAGCTTTTGGCGAGCAACGCCTCTGCGTCCTTGTAGTTGCCCATCGTCCACAGCGCCTCAGCGACGAAGTGATGCGCCTCACCCACGTCCGGATGGTCGTCTCCGAGGGCCTCCGTGCGCAACTTAAGCACCTCCTGATACAGCGCGAGCGCTCCCGCGTAGTCCTCGCTTTCGAACTTGGCGCTGGCCTCCTCTACCAGCTTATTCGACTTCTCCAGGATCTTTGCTGATGCCGCAGCGGTCTCCGCGGGCAGCACGTCGGGCTGCTGCTGCTGCTGGTCGCCGTCTCCGGCCGACGACGAGCCTGTGGCGAAGCACCTGCGCTGCGCGACGGCAGCCCTCGACCCAGAGCCCCAGCGGGCTGCTGACGACGCCATAACACCCCTGCTCCACACCCCAGCTGCGCAGGTGTGAAGAGGGCGAACACGCACACCACCGCTAAGCTTAAGCACAAGCCCACACAAGGCAGAGGAAATTTAGGAGGGGGGGACCCACCATAGCTCGGCAGGCGGCACTGTCGGCCTGCGGTCTCGCCCGTGGTGGCCACAAAACGGCGTGCGGCAGCGCTGCCGTCCCTCCAACAACTCCGTGGAGTGAGGATTCGTGTGGCGGTGAGGGTCTGCTTCAACATCTTTGTGTGACTTGGCCAATCTTTCTTTTATCGTTTTTTATCATTCACGATGAGGCAAAAAACATTTCAAATTCCAGCAAGCCAAATTTCGGAATTTCAGACTCTTCAGACGCTCTCTATCCACAAGAAGAGAGATTGAGATGAGCAACAGCAGCAGCAGCGTCGGTGCAGGGTGGCCGTGGTCGTGGCTCGGTGGGCTGTTCTCCACATGCAGCACGGGCACAGGGGACATAGGCAACATCACCATAGCAGAGTCGCAGCGGCTCACGGGGGCGGCGCACGAGTCGCCCATCATCAGCCTGGCCTCGATCGAGAAGCAGGGGCGGGCCAGGTCCATGCTCGACGAGCGAACCCAACTCAACTCTGAAACCGAACAGATCCAACAGATTTTGACGATCGTCGAGGGCCTGCGCCAGCAGCCGAGCCCTCTGGCCGAGGATCACCTCATCGCCGAGCTGCATCGAATCTTTTGCGCCTTTGGTGGCCTCTCAGGCAGCTGCCCCCGCGCAGAGACGGCCGCCTCCACACCGCCCGACGAGGAAGGGGAAGAAGAAGAAGAAGAAGAGCAACAGGAGGGGTCACGAGTGGCGGCCGAGGATGGCGCGAGGAGGCTGAAGGAGGCTAGCCGGCTAGTGAGCCTCACGATCGTGCGCAACGTGCTCACGTGGGCGCGTCGGCATCTGGCCGCACAGTCTGCACAGGCAGACGACCAGCCTGTCCGGTCGCGGAGTGAAGAGGTCGCCACACCCAGCCGCAACCGTGTTCTGTGGTGGTGGTGGTGGTGGTGGTGGTGGTGATGGTAGTGGTGGTTGGCTCACCTCTACTTCGCGGCCTGGTTCAGAACGATGACGACGGTTTGGAGGGACTGATACAGTCGCTGGCTGCAGCTCTCAATCAAGAGGAACAGACGGAGCTCCATGAGTACGCGCGCCCAACCAACCCTCAATCCACAAGCAGAAGGACGAGTTGGCGGTTAGTGCTAGTGTCTCATCCACCACGATGTGCCGTCGTCTCTCCCAACGTAACAACTACAGAATCCTACAAGGTCTGCCACCGTCGGTTCTGGGCGACGAAGGAGCACAGGAGGAGACTCGTGTGTTCCTGGACATCAAGCAGGACATAAGGTGAGAAGAGTAGTGTGCAGAGGGCCCCCTACGAGGAAACGAACGGCTGCGCGGTAGTCGGACACTTAGTGAATGTATGTGTGTGTGTGTGTGTATGTATGTTTACGACTTGACCATCAGGGAGGCGCAGAAGACAGAAGGAAGCAAAATCGAACGACGACAGCAGCTGGTGGATGTGGTGACCGGGGTGGTGGTGGAGCTTATTCAAACGCTCACCCCCACGATCATGCGTGAGAGCAAAGGCAAGGAGAAAGGTAAAAACAAAATCACAGCTGCTGGTCACCAGGCCTCTTTCCGTTGTCCTCTAACTCTTGCGCTCACTCCACCTGCACATGCCCAGAACAACACGACACGGGGAGTGCACCGCGTGTGGTGGCCTCTCTACTGGCATGCGTGGACGAAAGGGACCGCCTGCGGCTAGTGATGGAGCAGCTTCTGCTGGCCAGTGGCAAGTGGCTGCCTAAGGACCACGAGAGACGAGATGAGCGTCTTCGCGCCACGTTCCACCGCAGCCAATACGACGGCACCCCACCA
>CDFA01024153.1:0-23809 GCA_000826305.1 Acanthamoeba healyi | reverse complement strand
TGGTGGGGTGCCGTCGTATTGGCTGCGGTGGAACGTGGCGCGAAGACGCTCATCTCGTCTCTCGTGGTCCTTAGGCAGCCACTTGCCACTGGCCAGCAGAAGCTGCTCCATCACTAGCCGCAGGCGGTCCCTTTCGTCCACGCATGCCAGTAGAGAGGCCACCACACGCGGTGCACTCCCCGTGTCGTGTTGTTCTGGGCATGTGCAGGTGGAGTGAGCGCAAGAGTTAGAGGACAACGGAAAGAGGCCTGGTGACCAGCAGCTGTGATTTTGTTTTTACCTTTCTCCTTGCCTTTGCTCTCACGCATGATCGTGGGGGTGAGCGTTTGAATAAGCTCCACCACCACCCCGGTCACCACATCCACCAGCTGCTGTCGTCGTTCGATTTTGCTTCCTTCTGTCTTCTGCGCCTCCCTGATGGTCAAGTCGTAAACATACATACACACACACACACACATACATTCACTAAGTGTCCGACTACCGCGCAGCCGTTCGTTTCCTCGTAGGGGGCCCTCTGCACACTACTCTTCTCACCTTATGTCCTGCTTGATGTCCAGGAACACACGAGTCTCCTCCTGTGCTCCTTCGTCGCCCAGAACCGACGGTGGCAGACCTTGTAGGATTCTGTAGTTGTTACGTTGGGAGAGACGACGGCACATCGTGGTGGATGAGACACTAGCACTAACCGCCAACTCGTCCTTCTGCTTGTGGATTGAGGGTTGGTTGGGCGCGCGTACTCATGGAGCTCCGTCTGTTCCTCTTGATTGAGAGCTGCAGCCAGCGACTGTATCAGTCCCTCCAAACCGTCGTCATCGTTCTGAACCAGGCCGCGAAGTAGAGGTGAGCCAACCACCACTACCATCACCACCACCACCACCACCACCACCACCACAGAACACGGTTGCGGCTGGGTGTGGCGACCTCTTCACTCCGCGACCGGACAGGCTGGTCGTCTGCCTGTGCAGACTGTGCGGCCAGATGCCGACGCGCCCACGTGAGCACGTTGCGCACGATCGTGAGGCTCACTAGCCGGCTAGCCTCCTTCAGCCTCCTCGCGCCATCCTCGGCCGCCACTCGTGACCCCTCCTGTTGCTCTTCTTCTTCTTCTTCTTCCCCTTCCTCGTCGGGCGGTGTGGAGGCGGCCGTCTCTGCGCGGGGGCAGCTGCCTGAGAGGCCACCAAAGGCGCAAAAGATTCGATGCAGCTCGGCGATGAGGTGATCCTCGGCCAGAGGGCTCGGCTGCTGGCGCAGGCCCTCGACGATCGTCAAAATCTGTTGGATCTGTTCGGTTTCAGAGTTGAGTTGGGTTCGCTCGTCGAGCATGGACCTGGCCCGCCCCTGCTTCTCGATCGAGGCCAGGCTGATGATGGGCGACTCGTGCGCCGCCCCCGTGAGCCGCTGCGACTCTGCTATGGTGATGTTGCCTATGTCCCCTGTGCCCGTGCTGCATGTGGAGAACAGCCCACCGAGCCACGACCACGGCCACCCTGCACCGACGCTGCTGCTGCTGTTGCTCATCTCAATCTCTCTTCTTGTGGATAGAGAGCGTCTGAAGAGTCTGAAATTCCGAAATTTGGCTTGCTGGAATTTGAAATGTTTTTTGCCTCATCGTGAATGATAAAAAACGATAAAAGAAAGATTGGCCAAGTCACACAAAGATGTTGAAGCAGACCCTCACCGCCACACGAATCCTCACTCCACGGAGTTGTTGGAGGGACGGCAGCGCTGCCGCACGCCGTTTTGTGGCCACCACGGGCGAGACCGCAGGCCGACAGTGCCGCCTGCCGAGCTATGGTGGGTCCCCCCCTCCTAAATTTCCTCTGCCTTGTGTGGGCTTGTGCTTAAGCTTAGCGGTGGTGTGCGTGTTCGCCCTCTTCACACCTGCGCAGCTGGGGTGTGGAGCAGGGGTGTTATGGCGTCGTCAGCAGCCCGCTGGGGCTCTGGGTCGAGGGCTGCCGTCGCGCAGCGCAGGTGCTTCGCCACAGGCTCGTCGTCGGCCGGAGACGGCGACCAGCAGCAGCAGCAGCCCGACGTGCTGCCCGCGGAGACCGCTGCGGCATCAGCAAAGATCCTGGAGAAGTCGAATAAGCTGGTAGAGGAGGCCAGCGCCAAGTTCGAAAGCGAGGACTACGCGGGAGCGCTCGCGCTGTATCAGGAGGTGCTTAAGTTGCGCACGGAGGCCCTCGGAGACGACCATCCGGACGTGGGTGAGGCGCATCACTTCGTCGCTGAGGCGCTGTGGACGATGGGCAACTACAAGGACGCAGAGGCGTTGCTCGCCAAAAGCTTGACCATCATGCGGAAGCATCTGGGCCCGAAGCACAAGGCTGTGGGGTCCATCATGAAGAACATCGTCGAGTGTCGCCAGGGCTACCTCCACGAGAACGAGGAGAAGATCACTCCCGCGAGGCAAACGCAGTTGCTGCAGCAGGTGCTGCCGCTCGCCACCGAAGCCACTGAGATCGCCCGGACGCACGCGACTGACAAAGAGAACGACGAGAGCTACCTTGACGCGCTCTACTCGCAGGGCGAGATCTTCATTCAGCTCGAACGATACGCCGAGGCCCTCCCCTGCTTCGAAGCAAATCTCCCCTTCCTTATCAAGAGCACGGATCGCGAAAGCACCGACACCCTTCTGTGTTGGAGGAGCCTGTCCGCCTGCTATAAGGTGCGGTGCAGCCGCGCGCACGCGTCGTGTGTCCTTCTCCCCACGAGAGCTGTGGTGAGTGACACTCACGTGAGTCTCTCAATGCGTTCATCCGGGTGTCGGTGTGTTCTCTTTCTCTTTCTCTCTTGCGCAGGCTCTGGGCAACCACAAGAAGTGGGAGGAGGCCGAAGAGGCTATCGCACAGATTGAGGAATACTGGAAGAACGATACCGACAGCGAGATGCACGACATGGAGAGCATGCGCGGCGCGATGAAGGCCATGGGCCTGGAGAAAGAGCTTGCCGAATTCGATGAATCCTTTCGGGAGCTAAGTGAGAGCAACGACAAGGTTAAGCAGCAGCAGCAGCAGCAGAAGAAGGCCAAGGCCTCCGCCAAGCAACTGCCGACTGATCCCAAGGGCAGCAGCTCTTAGAAGCAGGCCACCTGTTGTTACCCTCAGCTGATCAGCTGGCGCAGCCTTTCGTCATGAAGTCCCTCGAAGACACGACTGCCCTCAACCTCATCCAGCCTTCGCACATGGATGCATCAGTAAATGAACAGCTTCTCTCGCGAGATGATGTTTGATATTGGCTGTTGATGTGCTCTTCTCTATTCGCTCAATGCCTCGGGCATGAGTTGCGATGGACCTGCGGCTGCAGCTCCTGTGGGTCGGTGTGCGTCTGGAGCGTCTGAAACAGCTCCAGCGGCGTAGTTGGTCCCAACGAAACGCACTCGCTTGGGGACAGGCTCCCCGTTCGGCCGCGGCACGTCGGCATCATCGTCGTCCACCAGATCTGGCAGTAGCAGCTCCTTGACGTCCCTCTTTCGCGGCACAGGACCAGCAGTCGAAGCCTCGTGTGAGTCCGGCGCAACGGCAGCGTGCGGTCCTCTTTCCTCTGTGCTGCCTTTCTCCTCTTCGTGCTCGTCCTCGCCCGGAAGCAAGAAGCGGACCTTCTTCCTCGTCGACTTCCTCTTCTTTTCCTTGTGTGACGGAGTGGCAGAGGTCACGAGTTGCTCGCCTTCACCCTCCACGTCGCCCAGCTTCTCCTTGCCCTTGGACTGCGCGTGGCCCGTCTCACCAGAAAGCTGACGTGCCCGCTTGCTGCCCCGCACTGGAGAAGCACGAGGGTGCACCTCTCCCTCGCATGGTGCGATGAATTCCAACGACCGCAGCAAGGAGTGGACCTTGCGTTGGGCCTTCAGCTCGCTCTCCCTCTTCGTTGCCTCTGTATCTCAAGAAACAATAAGCGAGAGTCATGGTTGGATGAGATGACTCGAGTCGGTGGTGGCGATAGGCGCGTACCCGCTTCAACAGCAAGCGACTTGTCCTGGTTGAAGGTAAGGATGGTCGCCTCGATGGTGTCTACCATGACCAGCTTCTCCACAAACACCTCCTTTGTCTGCCCAATGCGATGAGCTGCACAACAGCGTGATGTTCCACGCATCGCGTCAGTGTCTGCCATAGAGTGTTCGATCCAAGCTGAATGGGAAAGGAACGTACCTCGCTTGATGGCCTGTCGCTCCACTGACGGATCCCAAACTTGGTCCATGAAAAAGACGTGTGACGCTGCGGTGAGGTTAATGCCGAACGCTGTGGGCCGAGGGGCACCCACAAGAGTTAGTACTAACTCAGTTTCAGCAGCTGTCGCCACTGCGACCCAGTGACCGCTATTCGTACCCGCTAGTTCAGTCTTCATGAGAATGACGCGTATCTTGTCGCTCGTGCTAAAGGTGGTGAGAGCGCCAGCCCGAGCTGCTGGTGACTGTGCATCGCTGATTAGAAACTGTAGGCAATAATGCACGTCTCACTGCGCAATGCGCACAGCGACCGCACCAGCCACGTTCTCGTGCACAAGCGAGTGTGGAGGAGAGGCATACGGAATGAGAGCCGTGGAAGAACTCGCAGAAGGGAATGCTTGTTTGTCGCAGCGCCTGGCGCAGGATGAGCAGCACGTGCACGAACTGCGAGAAGATGATTACTTTCGAGTCCTCGGGCAGCTGTTCACGCCAGAGAGGATTGAAAAGGTCAGCAATTAATGCACCAAGGGCTGAAAGGGGAAACATTGCAGGAGCGCACTTGCTGTAGCCGATCGAGCAGGTAGGTAAGCTTCGTCGAATTCACCTCCGACAGCGGGATGTACGCGGCTTCGGGTAGAGCAGATTTAAATAGGAGCGAGGAGGCGCCCGCAGACGACGGAACAGGCGAGTCCGTCATTCCCGGACTGACTGATACCTCTTGCTGCAAAAGTGGGGGCTGCGCTTCGGGCGTCGGCAAAACCGATGCAGAGGTCGAGAGGGAAGAGGTTGGCGTAGAGTGTGTCGGGGAGCCTCCCTCATTCTTGTCGGTAATCGCGAATGACGTGGTCGTGGTCGTTGTCGTGTATGTGGCCGAGAGCGAATCTCCCATGTCCTCTAGGCAGGTGAGGCCCTCCGCCGGCAGTTCTGGCGCAGCATCCACCTGCGTCGCCTTTGCGTCGAACGTTGGATTGGCGGTGCCCAGAGTCATCTCTTCTACTGTGGAGGGCAGCGGCACATGCCTTCTGGTGTTCGCTTGCTCCAGTACCATGTGCAGAGGCGGCGATGTGGCATCCGGTGGAGCGGCATACTGTTGTGCGTGGAGCGAATCAATGCGGGCTACGAGGAAGTCGTTCAGTGATGGATCGCCGGCGATCATGATGTCCACTACGTTCTGCAAGTCGACCGCCTCAGGTTCAGATAGCTCTCCGCGCAGCTTGGGATCATACAGCTGCTCACTGGCTACATCAAGGCTGGCCGTAGAAAGTGTTCTCAGTCACGACAGCGAGCAGCCAAATGAGAGTGAAGCAAGGGCCGGTCCTGCGTGCGTACCAGAGCTCTCTCTGCTCTCTATCCAAAGACGTGAAGTGGAAGCAGTAGAGGATCAAGTTGGTGAGCGCTCGCTGCGCGTATTTGCGGTTGCCCGGGTGTAGGAAGGAGTCGGGACCAGCGCAGCGCGAGGCGATCAAGTTGGTCTTGATCTGAGACACGATCTCATTGTACTTTTGTCTCTCTGATTCGTTGAGCGCCAACTGCACCACTGCATGAAGACAGCAATGGATGAGATCGATCAGCGGGTGGCCTTTGAAGGCTAGTACGGCGGACAAACGAAGTACCGGAGACATGGCACTCGGGCAGAGCGATTTCGTTGTCGATGTCCTCTTGCTTGTTTTTGATCATCACTTGCGAGAGGATGTCGAGGAGACGCTGTGCTGCGACAGGCTCGCCTTTCCGAAGCGGGCGCGCAATGAAGTCGGCCCAGACGCTCCGATTACAGAACGGCTCGTGGCCAAGGAACTTGAGCAGACCGAACAAGTGCTCCAACTCCGTCTCCAGGAGTAGTCCTGCACAGCATCACATGTGCACGGGCTTGAGATACACTCACACACGCACGAAGCTGCAAGAGCTGGCTGCTTCACGACTAACCTGGAGTGGGTGTGCCGGTGCAGGCCCACTTTCTCTCGCAGAGGAGGTTGGCGGCAAGGTTGGCCTGGTTGGATTGCTTGTTGCCCATCACGTGGCCCTCGTCTACGATGAGACGCAGCCAGTAGACTTGCATCAGCGGACTTATAGGTCGATATGCTGACGGAATGTGTCGCGCGAGAGAGAGTGAGTGAGTTGAGGAGCGAGCGAGATTCGAAGATAAAATGCGGTTTGTACTTTGACAAGACTTGCAGGTGGCACTCCGTGCTCCGAAGTCGCAGTAGCACCTCTCAGAGAACGCGTTATAGCCGTTGAGAGTGCACTTTTCTTTGCTGATCCTCGTGTGCGACGTCAGCACCACATCGTATCTGGGCAGTTGAGCGATGATAAGCCGGCAGCGGGTCATGCGATCAACAACAACAGAGAGCGCAGCCCCACGAGGGTAGGCGTGTACTTGGACAGCTCCTCGGGTGGAGGAAACTCTTGGTTACTTTGTATGACCAGAATGCTGAGATGGCCGTCGATGGTGTACTTGTGAAACTCTTGGACCCACTGATTCAGCAGCATGGCGGGGACGACGATCAGTGTAGCTGCCGAGAGGAAAACTCGAAGCGACTGCGAGAGCCCCTTGCGAGGTGTGCCATCGGCGCCTGTCTTGCACGACACAATCAAGGCTCAGCTTCTCGAGAACTTGGTAGGACGTAAATCAGTTGTGCTGCGATTGAAACGAACCTGCGAGCTCAGCTTCCGTGCTGCCTTCTAAAGAGCGATAAGACGAACGCTGCCGCTCTGAAGAGCGGCTGGAAGCAGCCTTTCGCTTACTCTGGATATTGTAGGCTATGAACGGCGAGGGCAGTTCTTGGATGAACTCCCGCAGCTCCACTGGCAGGTTCATTCGCTCGAGCTGCGCACCGGTGGCGCATTTGACCTGCGAGCCGGCAAGCGCCTTGAGTGACAGCACAGGCCCATGGTCTAAAGCAGTGTCCAACCACTCATCTGGTAGGGAGGTGGGAGTGAAGGCAGTGGCTACACCGTAGTAGCACGTTCGTGAGCAAAATGGCGAGAACCTGGACGCTAACAAGATCGGAGGATTTGAGGTCGGTCAGAAGGGTACCCTTGGTTCTGTTGGCAAGCGAGACTGCTCCCCTGTGTATCTTGTGATACCCTGCCGGCGTGCACTGCGTGCCCTTTGTCAACAGGATGAGAGCGATGCAAATCAGCGTCTTGCCGGTCCCCTGTTTGAACAAAAAGTTGTTGAACTGGTGTGAGGACTCAAAATGCTCACCGGCAAGAGAAAGAGAGAAAGAGACGGCAAGCGTTATTGACCATCTCTTCGCACAGGATGCCGCCCGTCTTGCCACAGCCCTTTTCTTGATGATACATCTGCGTCATGGAGGCCTGGAACAGCTCACCCAGGGTTCATACAGTGAGCCATTCTTTCCTCTGGAGCTCTCAATACTGTCTGCATCGCTACGTGCCTTCTGATAGTTGTACATGGCCACCCCCGGGCGCAGACCGTCAGGCGCTCGTAGGAGCGGCTGAGGAGGAGCGGGCAGCGCCCGATACAGTGAACCCAAGGTGCAGCCCCACCCCTTGGACACCTCGGCAGAGGCGGCATCAGGGTCTGCAAGGTCGCTGCCCACATGGGTGCCGTCCACGTCGCCCTCGCCCTTTGTCTTTGTCGGCGCCCTCGCCCTCGACGCCACACGGCGCGACTTCTTGTTAGGAGGCCTCGTGCGGCGCATCTCTGCAGGCGCCTTCTTCGCGACCAGACAACGAAGAAATGGTGAGGGAAACTCGCGAGCCGCTCAAAAACTTAAAAACACAATCGTTTGTGTTGCGACGACCATGAGCGTAGTGTGTGCAGCGATTATCGGCAAAGCGGTACGAGGACTTCTTGGCGCACGAAGCTGTTTTGATTGTTACCGCTGCTCGCTCATCTGTCCTTCCAACCCCCTTCTCATGTTTGCCAGAACAATCCGTTGTTTTTGAAGAGTTTCGAGGAAGACTCCCAGCCCGATGAGGACTTACGCCTGCACTACATTGTCCATACTTCGCTCGACATGATAGAGGAGAAGAGTACCCTTTCACCCACCCTTTCTTGCAGCCTGTTGCTGATATCCCCCCCCCCTTCCCTCCCGGTACGTCTGCGCTTTCGTTCTCTCCCAGTTGATTCAAAACGGGCAGCCGCCAGCACAAAGAAGCAAAAGTCGCAGTTGGACATGTTCCTCGGTCTGCTCTACCCAACGGAAGAGCACAACGTGTACGTAACGCATGCACCTCCCGTCTCGCGCTGCGTAAAAACGAGTGCACTCTCGGCGCCGAGTGTTTTTGTGCCTGCACACGTTCTCTTATCCCCCACGGCGTGTGTGTCTCATGCGCGCACCACCCACCAGGTACGGCTACGTGACCAACACCAAGATAAAGTTCGTGGTGGTGGCGTCAGATGAGTGTCAAGAGGCTGTTGTGCGTGTGGTACGAGTTCTCTCCTGGGCCGAGGTGTGCACATAGTGGCATATGGCCGTCCTCTGACAATGTACTCCCTCCCCCATCACTTAGTTCATGCGAAGGCTGCATGTGCTGTTCGCGAATCAAGTCAGCAACCCATTCTACACGCCGGACGATCGCATCACCAGCCAGAAGTTTGCCGATGCGGTTTCGGCTCTTGCCGCCTCCACCACTTCGGCATCTTTTGCCGCCGATGTTCTTCATTCCACATACAGAGCATAATCCATGTACATAGAGCGCCGCCACCAAATTTTGACGACAAAAACGCACACACCGTATGGTAGATGGGGTATGGGTTGAGGAGAAGATCTAGAAGAAGGATTCTAGAGGGATTATTTCTGTAACAGGAACAAAGAGCGAAACCAGAAACAGCTTGCTTGATTTACCAGCCAAGCTTCGTCCTCCTCCAGTGCCTCCTCTTCGAGTTGTACCTGAGATCAGGTGAAATGATGATGATGATCAAACGTTAGTTTGAGAATGAGGGGCAGCCTTCTGCAATGCAAACTCGCGTTGATCTTACCTGATGGTGTTGTCGGTACGCAGACGGATCCAGTAGGGGATGGGCCTGTTCTGCCTCTGCTTCTTGCCAAGCTTTTGCTTGATCATAAAGGACTTGTGGCTCGGCTGTATCGTACAAAAACCATCACATGAGCGGCAGAATGTAAGATGGCTTAAATCGTTGATCCAAGGCTTCGCCGCAGCTACGACGCTAGCGTCGCCCCACCAGCACGCTGCATGCCGTCGGCGCTGGGGAGGAGGAGAGAGGGGCGGGGGGTCGTGTACCATGGCGAACGGGTTGATCAAAGTACACCTCAGGGATGACGATGAACGGTAGAGAGAAAGGAAGAAGGAACAAAACTAGTCGACAATAACTTGTTTTACTTGTTGGCTCTTGCGTGCCAGGATTTTGTCAGGTGCGCAAAATCGTTCGTTTCCGTCGACTCCGGAAAAGGCAATCGCGCCACGCGCCACTAACGGCAGTACACGACGGCACGCCCCCGCACACACACACACACGCTCCCAATCGCGCATCGACCAACACCAACACGATGAAGAAGGCACTGGGAAGGTGGGGGCAGAAGGCCGGCGAGAGCGTGGGAATGGTGAAGCGGACGACGGAGGTGGACGAAGATTTCACTCGGCAGATGGCTGCGGCAGACTGCCGGAAGGACGTGCAGGAAAAGCTCGTGCGCCATCTCACCCCGGAATCGATGAAGGGCACCCTCTTCGCCAAGAACGACCTGTCGCAGGAGGAGAAGATGGGCGACTTCCTGGTGAAGAGCGGCAACACGCTGGCCAGCACAAACGATGGTTCCGCCTACGCCTCGGCCCTCATCGCCATGGGAGAAATGCTCAAGGAGATCGGCGAGCAGCACCGACAAACGGATGCTACCATTGACGAGCGCACTATTCAGCCCATGAAGCACTTCCTTGATACCAAGCACGTTCCTCTATCCTCTTGCACTCTCCTCCGGGTTGTGAGACAGTGGTGCATGCGTGTGGTGCGCGCGCGTGCGAGGAGAGTGACAGTGTGCGGTAATGTGTGTGTGTGTGTGTGCGTGCGGCCAAGGCTGACTCTGCCCTCAAGACTAACAAGTGTCAGCACTCTTCCCCTACTTCTTGCTACGTGCTCGTGTGTGATTCAGGGTGAAGGACATCAACCAGTTCAAGAAGAGGTGCGAGAACTGCCGACTTGATTACGAACGGGAGAAGAGAGGTACAACCTCGCACTCCATCGCGGCTTCACAGGTCCTGTCGTAGATACCTCCATTGATGGATGGGCACTAATGTACATGCACACGTACTACCCCTGTTTGCGCCTGGGTGGCCCTCTAGCGTCCGAAAAGAAGGGAGAATCGGAGGCACTGCACCAGGCCTCCAAGTGGTACGAGGAAAGCAAGGAGCAGTACTTCAACGCTATGGTGGCCCTGCAGGACGGCGAAGACGAGCAGGTAGAACAGCTGAAGGCCTACGTCGACGCTCAGGCCGAGTTTCACCAGAAGTGCGTCGAGGTCCTCCGCGAGGCCTCGGCCACCCTTTCGAGAAAGGCCCAGGAGGCCTCCTCGCGGCCGAAGCACACCTACTCCCCGTCTTGGTCTGCTACCGGCGGCGACTCCATGCCCGCCACCAGCGTGCCTTCCTATGGCGCGCCGTCAGACACGACTGCCTACCAACCGGCGGCGGCGGCGGCGGCGGCGGCTCCCTATCAAGCCGCACCGCCCGAGCCGAGGCGCGCGGTGCCGCCTCCTCCCGCCCGCGCCGCCCCTGGCGGCCAGCAGCGCTGTTCGGCTTTGTACGACTTTGCCGGCGAGGCCAGCGGCGAGCTCACCTTCCACGCCGGCGACCAGATCAACATCATCAAGATGATCAACGCCGAGTGGTATGCCTTTCCCCTTCCTCTCTCTTCTTCTTCTTCTTCTCACATCCAGTGCAAGGCACTAACCGAAGCATCACACGTGTGTGCACGTCTTGGCTCTCAATAGGGCCGAGGGCGAGCTGTGGGGTCAAACGGGCATCTTCCCCCTCAACTATGTACAAATGTTGTGATCTAACCCTCAAGATCATCACATCCTCAACTCGCCAAGAGCCACGTTTGCACCCTTACACCCTTTACTTTGTGTTTATATTCTTATTGTGATCGTCAGTGGGTTTGTGCCATGCTGCTATTGTTGTTGTTGTTGTTGTTCGTGGTTGTGATCCTTCTGTTCTCATACGGCAGTCGTCTTGTTGGCCTTGACGATCTCGGTTATTCCTAAGGCGAGAGACGAGTGTGAGTGAACACGCAACAACGCTCTGTCCGCACACCAAAAAGACGGCGGTAGCCGTACGGCTGAAGACGGCGTGGAAGGCCTTGGCGCCGACCGAATCAGGGCAGCGGTCGACGTAGGACTGGCCCTCGTCGCACGCACGCGCCAGCTGCGGGTCGAGCGGGATGCGACCCAGGAACGGAACGCCGAAATCGGCGGCCATCTTCTCCGCGCCGCCCGTTGTCGGTGCGAAGATCTGCGTCTCGGTCTGTGTCGCGTTTCACGTGTTACGGTTTATGTACATACAACACGCGCGACGAGTCGATGAGTGAACGTGTTTAAGAGATGGGCGATGGGGTCACCTTGGGGTGAGGACGTGGGTGAGTACCTTGCACTTGGGACAAACGAACCCGCTCATGTTCTCCACCACGCCGATCACCGGAACGCCGACCTTCTTGCAAAAGTTGAGCTCCTTCCGGACGTCTGCCAGCGCCACTTCCTGAATCGCGTATCGTTCGAGCGTGAGAGGACGACGAGTGAACAACGAACAAACGAACGAGAAGGGCCGCACCTGAGGAGTCGTGACAATGACGGCGCCGTCCACTTGCGCCGCCTTGAGATACTGTGTGATGGAAAGGTGCTCATCGGACGTGCCCGGGGGAGTGTCGATGATCAGATAGTCAAGGTCACCCCAGTCTACGTCCCTCAAGAACTGCTTGATCAGACCTGAGAGAGAGAGAGAGAGAGAGGGCACTCACGTTGAGTGTGGGCAAATGATGATGATGATTGATACCGTGGAGGAACGCAGCGAGGGCGCACCGTTCTTCTTGGGGCCTCGCCAGATGATGGCGTCGTCGGGATTGCTGAGGAGGAAGCCGACGGACATGACGGCAAAGTTGTCCTGGACGTAGACGGGCGACCATCCGATGTTGCTCGAGTGGATCTGTTCGCCCTCGAGCCCCACGATCTTGGGGATGGAGGGACCGCAGATGTCGATGTCCAGCAGGCCCACCTGCGTCTCGCCCGACGCGGCAAAGGCAAAGGAGAGCTGGGAGGAGAACGTGCTCTTGCCCACACCGCCCTTTCCTGAGAGCACCAGCACCTTGTGCTTCACCGCCTCGAGCCGCCGCGTGATGAGATCGAGATCGGGGTCCGGCCCCTTGGGCGTCTCCTGGCACGCCTGCTGGTTGGGGCAGCCCTTGCACGCATCCTCCTTCCCCGCCTTCTCTGACTCCGTTCCCGGGCAGTTGTGTGGCACCTCTCCGCTGCCAGCGCTAGTCGTCGTGTTGTCGCTGCTCATCCTCTCTGCTCTCTGCTCTTCTGCCGATGATGCTGCTCTCGCTTCGCGCCGAGACAGAGAACATGAGGACATACCCTCCTCGGAGGAAATGGAAGAAAGAAAAATTGAGGAAAACTTTGCCCCGACGTGGTGCAGAAATCTGAGCAAACACAAGCAGAACAGGTGAGGATACATACGAAGAGAAGAACGCACCACACCAGCAGTGCACGGAGTGGTGTTTATGGGTCAAAGGGTGGAGGTAAATTTCTTGCGCCTGCTGGCGTCATGCGAGCGTCTAATTGCCGACGACAAGACCAAGCGCAGTCCCGATATCAAGAAGAAGCTGCAAAAGGTGGCCTCCCCTCACCCACATGCTGCCCGCATCTATCTGTGATACGCTGGCACCGCTTGCAGGTCAGCTCGTGGTGAGCGCTCATCTTTTGGTACGTGGGCCCAGTTTGCAGCAGTGCTGGACAAGCAGCTAGAGACGCTGAAGGGAAGTGGTGGAGCGCTGGAGGAGAACACAGCCGTAGCGCCCAACGGTCTGCCGCGAGAGCTGGCAGCCGACTATGCAAAGCGCGTGGCAGGGGTGAGTGACTACGCCAGCCAGCAAACGCGGGGGCCGCACCAGAACGAGCTGCGTGCGCGACTGTTCGAGCTGCATCCCAACCCCAACTCGCCACGTCAGACAGCGGAGGCAGCGCCACATCATGTAGAAGGGTTCGCTGCCTCTGGTGGTGCCCATGAATTCCTTCCCACAGCCGGCAGTGACAAGCGAGATGACGCCGACCAGGAGCCCCGTAGTACGGTCAGTGCGACCGAACTGCGATATCGAGGGCACAACAAGTACGCCACCCTTGAGCGCACAGTGTATGAGGCCACGTTGCGAGGCCGTCAGTGTCACTGACTTAACGTTGTGAAAACGACGACAGGACCCATCAAGGAGAAGCAGGAGGCGCACACACGACAGAGGACGAGAAGTCGACGCTGTTGGGCACCGCTAGGGGACGAATGGCAGAGCGAATGTCGCGATCAGAATCCGACTTTACCCCTCAGCCAGATGACGACACAGTACAGAAAGTGCTCACCGGTACGCAGCATCGCCATTGACCACTTGTGGTCTCTTACAACGTAAACGTTGCGGTTCTGATGTCCGTGCTTCTTCATTCCAGATGACATGCTCGACATTGTGAGCCAGCTCAAGAACAACAGTCTTAACCTTGGTTCCATACTCAAGGATGACGCCGCAAAGCTTGAGGATCTTGAAACGCAGACAGGTTCGTTTTGTTGTTTGTCTCGCCGCGTGATGCGTCGTCATGCTCTGCCTCACATCCATCCCTCCCTCCAGATAACAACCTCCAAAAAATCAAGAGCGAAAATACGGATCTGCAGCAGCAGCTAAAGACGTCTTCTTCCAACACGACTTGGTTCTGGATCATCATCATCTTCGTGGCGCTAATCTTCGTGTGGATGGTGGTCTTCATCAAGCTCTTCCCCAAGCTGCGATGACCACCACTTCCTCGCCACACGGCTCGACCCGCACAGTTCGGCCAGAAGAAGAAAGAAAAATGCTTTGAGAAATTCAGAATAAAAGAAAATAAAAAAAAATCAACGGAGCAAAAGCCGTTGGTAACGACCTCAACGGTCACACATACACAGCGCGCGGAGTGAAGCCCCTCCCTCTTCATCATCAGCCCTCATCGATACGAAAGGCCAGCATTCTGGCGTGGGGGAAGTTGCTCAGAGGAAGGAAAGGCGAGAGTTTGAGTGCGGTGGTGCGGGAGAAAAACTGAAAAAGGGGAGAGAACGCACACAGAGAGCTGCTGCTGATCTTGGAAGAGAGAGAGAGAGAGATGGAAGGACCCAGCGAGGCGAGCATCAAGGAGAGGAATGAGAAAATCGAGAATCTATGGAAACGTTCGTTCGAGGGCCGCACAATGTTCAACGACCTGCCGCGATTCGCACAGACCATTCAGGTGTTTGGAGGCACGGGCGATCAGCTGCTCCATTCGCCCAAGGCCGGCGCGGGGGCGGTGAAGAACCTGAAGGACTTGTTCACGGTACTCACGCAGGAGCTCGAGGGACCCGAGCTGGCGGCGCGAGTCGCGCACACCTTTGACGAGGAATTCAAGAGCCCCGAGGATGTGCAGAACAAGGCCCACTTTGTCAAGTACCTCACGGACATCTACGGAGGCGAGGAGAGTCGCGTAGTGCGGCTCCTCCAGGCCTGCAATCAGAGCGTGCCCAGCCCGGCCATCATCGAGCTCCAGAAGGCCCTCATTTCCAAGTCGGGCCAGGCGGGCATGACCAAGGACGTCAAGGACAGCTGGATCTTCCACATCCACCTCCCCCCGCCCTACGTCGCGCCCACCGCTGCCGCCATCGATGCCGAGCCGCCGCCGCCGGCGGCGACGGCGGCGGGAGGGCTCAAGGGCCGACCGGGCGCCGTCGTGCGCGTGGAGAAGAGGGAGCAACACATCATGAATATGTTTCAGTACCAGTGGCAGCTCCTCATCCACTTCGATGAGGCCGTACAGACCGTTCGCTCGATCTCCCTCCGCGTCATAGATCTCATGTACCACGAGAACCTCCACGCCGCGCCTCATCTCAAGCTGGGCCTCGTCGCCATCCTTTCTCCCTACCTCGCCCCCAACGTCGCCCAGCTCGCCGAAACCCGCGAATGGTGCCCCACTCGTTCCTCCTCTTCCTCTTCCTTCTTCTCCGCTTA
The DNA here is from genome assembly GCA_000826305.1 of Acanthamoeba healyi. Taxonomy (NCBI): domain Eukaryota; phylum Discosea; order Longamoebia; family Acanthamoebidae; genus Acanthamoeba; species Acanthamoeba healyi. The sequence goes on along the minus strand of CDFA01024153.1, from coordinate 8,462 downwards.
CTTTTCGCCTCCGCGCCACGGCGTTCCGCCAAGTTGAAGTACGCTAACGCTCTCTCTCTCTCTCTCTCTTCCTCTTCCTCATTGCATTCTTCGTGCTGCTCCCGCTTCCGCTGGGCCGCGACCGCGTGGGTGACCGTCATTATGTTTGGTTGGTTTGTTTGTATGCGCTGGTGGTGGTGGTGGTGGTGCGTGCGTACGTGTGTTGTGTCTTCGTTGTGGTTTCAACAACAGGGAGTTCTTCAAGAAGGAGGGATCGACAGCCGCGGCGGCGGAGAGGAAGGGTCTGCTCGTGATCAATGACGCCGACAATGCCGACAGCGATTTTGAGAGCTCGCGAACAGACGTGAAGACCAAGAGCTCGCGGTCCGAGAGCTCTTCCCTCTCCAAGAGGTACTAACAACGTCCCTCCTCCTCACTCGACCTCCGAGGCCCTTCTGACATTGCTACAGCAGCGAGCAAATGGAGAAGCAGGAGGCGAGCAGAAGGAAGGCCATCGTGACCTACCCCAACGGCGATCACTACGAGGGAACGCTGAAGGGCCAGCTGCGGGACGGCGAAGGAGTGTACACCACGCTACGAGGGGACGTGTACATGGGCGAATACCATCTGGGGAAGAAGCATGGTAAGGGCACCTACACAATGAAGGACGGCACGCGATACGAGGGCGATTTTAAAGATGGTACTACGACCTTCACTTGACTTGACTCAACTTCCACTCGGTTCGACGGCCACCAACTACCAGCCGACACTGACGAACTACCCTCCTCTCTGCACAACACTTCCAGGCAAACCCAACGGCAAGGGCATGTACGTGTGGGCCAACGGAGATGTGTATACAGGGGAGTTTGAGAATGATGAATTTCACGGCCACGGCAGCTGGAGCAGCGCTTCGGGCGAGCATTATGAAGGAGGTATATCGTCGTCTCCCATGATGTGGCGTGCACCTTAAGTGGGAAAGGGGGCAGTCTCGGACATGATGGGATGCTGATTGATACCTTTTGCACAGAATTTGTACATGGTAAGCGGCATGGCTGGGGTACGTTCAAGAGCTCATCAGGCCATCGATACGAAGGTGCGAGCCCCACGATCGTGCTCTCAGATCCGCGAAATGCTCACCACACATTGTGCGCACGATGCGTTTTGTGACGGACAGGACAATGGTCCAACGACTCGCGACAAGGCAAGGGCAAGTACTACTTCGCCACAGGCGAGATGTACGAGGGCCCCTTCATGCAGAATAATTTTGACGGCAGCGGGGTCTACACCTACGCCAACGGCGATCGCGTCGAAGGAATCTTCCAGGCCGGTCAGCTCGTGCAGATCGTCACCCTCCACCAGGTCGACGGCGCTTCATCTGAGGACGCGGAAGCCGAGGGAGAGGAGGAGCAGCAACAGTAAATGGAGAACGACGAGCAGGAGGCCGACTGATCTTCCCTCACCCCGCGTCCGACGCACATGTATGTGTGCCCCTCCTCGCGGGGAGGGCTGCGTTCGCGGTCGGCCAGCGAGCCTGCGGGCGCCACGAGGAGCGGCCGCCGCGGAGGAGGCCCCGAGACGGCGACGTCGTGGAGTGTGGCGCGTGTGTTACAAAACGATTGGAGAGAGAGAGCCTGGCAAGAGGGAAAGGACAACACGAACCTGACGAAAGCGGTCAGTGTATACTGGAGCGGTGGTGTGTGTGCATACAGCCTCGGGGTGGGCGAGCAGACGTCTGCGGGGCCAAGTGTTCGTTCGTGCGAGGACGAAGGAAAAGAGACGACGGAACGGCAAACTATTTGCTTGATTTTCTTTATCTGTTTCTCAACGGGGAGGCTGCTGCAGCACTTCGCGGACAAAGAGAGGAGTGAGCTACGCGGACACGGCTTCTGTGCGTGCACGGTGCGAAGAGATGGCCACGGCCTCTTCTGCACCCTCCACACCTGATTCGCGGCCGGGCTTGCCGCTGGAGGAGCGGTACAACAAGCTCGTGGAGGCCTACAAGAAAATCAAACATCAAAATGGGCTGCTCAAGCAGGCCGTGCTGCAGGTACCCCCCCCCCAATTCCACTTGATCTGGGGACCAGAACAGATTTGATTTAATTAATAGTTTAGGTTTAATTAAATCATCAAATGATTCTTCTCTGTTTTGGCACAGGGGCGGGAGGCGCTGCAGGAAGAAACCAAGCTGAGGGAGGCGACGCAGCTGGAGGCCAAGGAGGTGGAGAAGAAGATGCGTTCGGCCGTGGAGGAGAACAACCTGCTCAAATTCCACAACAATCGCATCACCAAGAAGGTCGAGGCTCTTCAGCGTCGCTTCAAAGAGGTACGCCTGCCACACACACACACACACACGCTCTCCCTCTTGCCCACGCGTGAGCACGCGAGCCCTTACGCAGACATTGCCCGTACTTACTGCAGGAGGAGCAAACGGCGTCGGAGAGCCTGGGATGGTTTAGTTCTGGCACCAAGGTGGAGCTGGCCAAGAAGAAGGAAGAGCTGCAGGCTGTCAAGACGGACCTGGAAAGCAAGATAAGAGAGAACGGCACGTCGGCTCTCCTCTTTCTCACCATCAGGCATGCATCGCTGTACACTGACGTCCCCAGTGCGGTGCCCCAATGATTGTCCACAACAGAGAAGTTGCATCGCGAAAACGATGAGCTAAGGAAGGAGCATAAGCAAACAGTGGAGCTGTTGACGCAGAAGATCAGCGGCATCAAGAAGAATCTGCAACAGCAGCAAGACGCTCTACGCGACAAGGAAAATGAGTCCAGCTTCGCGATCAACAGCCTCACTCAAGAGAGGGACCAACTTTCCTCCAAGAGCAAGATACTCGACGACACACTGCAGCGGTACGATTCGCCGAACGCATCGCTCTGCACGCGACGAGATCGCGACGCATGGCTAACTCGCTGTGTGTATGTGCACAGAACGCAGAACTTGATGAAGGAGCGAGAAATCGCCATGACGCAAATCCAACAGAAGCTGCGCGACGATCTGACCAAAGCGTCGTCGGTGCTCGCGCGCAAGGTGCTGTTCGATGACTCCAAGAACGAGGTCTACAACCACTTCAATGTGGCCACGTTCGATCGGAAGAGGCAGCAGCAGCAAAAGGAGTTTGTGGACATCTGGCTCAAGCACTTCCACCAGTTCATCTCGCATTACGGCGACTACTTTTCGGCTTTCCACGAGCGTCTGCTTATCCTCAATAAGAGTATGACCATAACGGACGCTCTGCGCAACATCAATCGCAAGGTACAGTGCTCCTCACTTCGCTTCGAAGACAATCTTTCCAGATTTATGGCTCACGCCTGTTGCTTCAGATCATCTTGGTCCTTCCCTCGCACTCCAAATACTTGGCCGCCATCCACGCGTCCATCACTGCCATGGCGACTTCTTACGAGCAGGCCAAACAGCCTGCTGTGGTTGATCCGCAGCTAGCGGTATGCATTATACATTCATATGAACCACTGCCTGCTCTGTTGATGGATCAACTAACGCGGGCACTCACTACCACCCTACAGAAGGCAGCTGTGGCCGCGATCAAGCGTTATATGCTGTTCAACAAGAAGCTTCTCACCTACCAGTTGCTTCGGTAAGTGCGCTTTCCCTTGGCGTGCACTCATTCCCTGTTGCTCATGGTGCGGTGATGGAATAGTCTGGAGGAGGAGTCCAAACAAGAAAACTGCGATGACGGCATGCGAGCACGAAATGAGCTACTGGGCGACACCTACACCACCATGCAGTCCCTCTTGGAGAAACTCTACAGCTATGTGTGTCTTGCGTTAGATGGAGACGGTACGAGGGACACCTACCTTGGCCTTGACATTGCGCTGATCTCGTTGTGACGCTCGGCTTTATGATTGCTGTTCGCATGCAGATGGGAAGGTGAGCAAGTGCAACGAGTTGTTTGTGGTCAAGCAGGTCCACGGATGTCTTGTTTCGATGAACACGGCGATGAAGAGTGCGTTGTTCCCACTTAACTCAATCAAGCTCACCTTCACTCGCGAAGACTTATCCTGTTGTACTTGGTTCCACCTGGGCAGCGTATGTGGCGCAGTTGGGCTCCAAGATTGACCATGAGCACAAGGACCCGTTCGTGCTTCCCGCCCTCAAGACTGTCAACGAGCGAATAATGCAATACCAGACCTCGGTCGCTACGTTCTTTGCCAAGATGAGCCAGTCCTTTGAACAGTTCTTGAACTTGCTTCTCAGTCCTATCACCATCCCCGTCCGTGGGGTGCAGGTATATTGTCTCTCGTCAAGCCCTTTCCTGATCCAGCGCCTCTCATTCACTCACTTACTCACTCATGTGGCTCTTTCAGCTGGCACAACAGGTTGGCACCTTCCGACTGGAGAAGAGAGCTAGGGATTTCCTCTCGCTCGTCAACAGCGGGCCAGCTCCGGAATCGATCCCATACCTAGAAGCCCTGAACAACAAACGAGCGGTAGCCGATCTCGATAGCTCTCGACGACTCATGCACGAGAAGATTCAAAAGCTTAGTCGTACGTTATCCTCTCTCTCTCTCTCTCTCTCTTGGTCAAGTGTGTTGCAATAACGTGTGTTGACAACGTTTTTTTAAAACTGAACCAGAGGTCAACGAGCACCTCCTTCGTGAAAAGAATCGGCTTCAGGTGGAACTCTCTTCGTCGAAGGACACGCTCGCGTCGAAGCAGTCGCATCTCAATGCGCTTCTCTCCGAGCTGGCCAAAGTGCGACAGAAGCACGACGCCCTGGTACCACCACTACCACCGTCATTCTCTGCTGTGCGCCTGTCTGACCTTAACCTCGCTCGTTGCTCTCTATGCTAAACAGCATGCGCAGTACCAGAAGCTGGCCAAAAACGGTCAGATTGTCGGTAGCTCGTCGCCCGTTTCGTCGCCTGCCTTCACACCCCTGCCATCGCCCTCGCTCTCAGTGGACCAGGGGCTATCGATCCCGGCCAGCCCCAGCGTGTCGTTGCCGCTGTCTCCGGAGCTATTGCCCGTTCCGTCGGACAAGGAGTACGGGCTCATCGAAAACCCGGCCATCTCATTCGACGAGGAGGGGCAGCTAGTCACAGACGCCTCTGACTTTGAGCGTTCGGTCACTGGCACCCCGCTGCTGGGCTCCCCGCTCATTTCCTTCGAGGAGGGAGCCAATGACACAGAGGAGGCTGTGACAGAAGGCCTCTCGCCAGCCACCACCTCGTCATCTCTTTCGCTTCTTGACCTCGATTTCGGCCCTCCTTCGGCCGATGGTCTCTCTTTGATGGTATGCACTCGAGCTCCAGTCGTGTTCCACCGAGATGACGTCGTCGCTGACGTGTTCCGTGGCGTGGCGGGTGCGCATCAAGGCCTCCTCCTCTAACCTGCTTGACATGCCCGCTGGGACTCAAGCCTCCGACAAGGAGCGGTCAATCACTGCCAGCGAGGTGATTGGAGCAAGCAAGTCCTATTCGCTCATCGTCATGGACGAAACGGGCTCTCAGTCCGATGTGCGTGCTACCGCTTGCTGCCTTGCTTTTTTAAACAGTCTCACTCACGCGATGCACGCTAGTCTCTGAACCTGTCAGAGGAAGACCGAGAACGAGAGCAGGCCCTCAAGAAGTTCTACGAGACCCGCGTGGATCAACTGATGTCCCAAGTGCGCACCTGCCCATTGCTTCCTAGCTTGCATGAACCAAGCGATCGAAGTGGTTGGTACCCACTCAACGGTTTATTCCACCCACAACAGATCAAAGAGGCCGACAGGAAGGCCATAGAGCTGCACGAGGAATACACCAAAGCGGTGAACAGCCTGTCGAGCCTCGTCACGCAGCGAGATGAACTGCAGGTACATCTCCTCTTGGCCCCTTCCAAAGCACTCGAACTAGTCGACTGATCATTGTCTGTTTGTCATCAACACAGAACAAACTGGCTGTTGCCGAAAAGGCGCTGGCTGCTTCCAAGGATGAGCTGGACTCTACGAGGAGGAACTACGAGCAGCAGATGAAGGTCCTCTCGGAGCACATCGTCACGCTCAACGAAAAGATCATGGCGCAGGAGGAGCAAATCAGCACCATCCGAAACGTGCAGGCGTCGGGCTACCCACCAGCCACCAGAGGCAAGAGGGGCTACTAGTACAAGAGATCGGCCACCACCATCACAACGAGCTTTTTTTTTTGTTCCCTCTCTTCCTCCCTCACTTTCTCTTGATGTTGTAAATGCACTTTTTTGCCTTGCCGGCCACAACAACTTGCGTGGCTCGTGCTGTGCTTATGCCGGGGTGAGATGGACGAAGATGTCCTCGGCGATATTCTCCGCCCTCAGATGCGCCATGTTGGGCCACGTTGTCGCCCTTCTCCGCCTTGGGTGGGTCGACCTCGCATGGCTGTCTTGTGTCTCGCTGCTGGCCTCACCATGATACCCACTCAGGCCGAGCCTTGATACCGCAGCAGTTGGTTGGCACACGCGATCAAACAAATCGCGATTGGGAGAGTTGCAATTAATAGGCTCGGACTTTTTTTAAAGAACCTTTAATGGTTGTTGCTTGACAACAAATCTCAGGCCAATATCTAGAACTACAATTTTAGAATATACTAAGCGCTTAGCGAATAAGCACCGGGGTGCCGTCTCCGTAGACGTTGTGGCCCTCATCGTCGAACTGGTAAGCTCCCAAGAACAGGCGAGTGTTGGTGGCGGCAATGGCGTCAACCAGCTTCTTGCCGTTGCTGCGGCCGGAACGGACAGCGGCCTGTTCGATGATGATGCCCGCAGCGGTGGCCACGGCGTCCACGGTCGTTGCGTTGCGGGAGAAGCGGTCGGAGAAGGCTGAGTTGTATCGGGTGATGCTGCACCACCTGTCGTGGCCGAGCATGTCGCTGTCGCCGCGAGGCTGGAGGGATTCGCTGCGTACGGTACTCCTCCTGCGGTCATCCACGTGGAAGAGCGACAGCAGCGGCACGTTGGCTTGATCGATCGTGCGAAGCAGACGTGAATCGGGGGTGAAGCCAGTGGAGGCAACAATGAGGGCGTCGGCGTCGTACTCGTCGACCAGTTTCCTCAGCAGCGTGCTGGTGTTGGAGCTGAAGCTGAGGTCATCGAGGAACACCAGGCGCACCTGGGCAACCTTGCCATTGCCGAGGGCGATACCTCCGGCGTCATTAACCTTCTCTTTCCAGATGGTGAGACCGGACATGTACTCGTAGGCGTTGGCGTTGCCGGAACCGGTGAGGGAGATGACCACCCCCACGGTGAAGTCTGTGGTCTTGGGCGAGCTGGAGCTGGGAGCAAAGGCCACGCCGTTGGGACCAGTGGCGCTGCCGGTGGAAATGGCCTCGGTGGTGAACTTCCTGAGGTCTATCTTGGTGAGGCTGCCGCCGCGGCCGCCGGTGGCGTAGGCGTAGCGCGAGTCGTCCGAGATGGCAATGGCGACGGGATCAACGTCCGACGACACGCGCGCCACGACCTTGGTCGTCCAATAGTCGATGATGAGGACCTGGCTGTTCCACACGGCCGGAGCCACGATGTACTTGCCGTTGGGAGTGACAGCCGAATAGAGGAACTGGCGAGTGCTGTAGCCGGTGTAGTGGCGGATGACGGGCGGAGGGTATGCCGCGGTGGTGTTGATGGCCCACAGCTCACCGATGCCGCTCACGATGAGAACGCCCGGCTCGACGGTCGACCACGTGAGTCCGCGCACGCCCACGATGGTGGTGCCCAACACGAACGGCGTCTTGACCACGCCGGTCACGGGGTCCATGGCTGCGATGCCCTGCGGGCCTAGCTGCAGCCAGATGGTCTTGCCATCTTCCGAGAAGACGAAGTTGTGGCACTTGTTGGTGTTGTTGCCCAGAGTCCACACTTGGGCGGGCTCCTCGGAACCATCGGTGAGATCGAAGACGAGAATGGACGGCTTGGCGGTGCCATCGGTGGCGGTCCACTCGGTGTTGACGTACAGCTTCGTTTCGTCGTGGTTGAGCTTGACTCCGTGGGGAGCGCGAGGGGCCGAGTTGGCCAAGGCGCCCTTGGGGAAGGTGTAGAGCAGCTTGTCCTCGAGCCTCAGGGGAATGTTGATGCGCGATAGATAGTAGCCGGCGTCGCCGTAGGGGGAATCAAAGTCGTGCAGGCCAAAGTTGGAGACCCAGGCGGTGGTACCGTCCTTGGTGACGATGACCTCGTGAGGCAGGAGGCCGACCTTGGCCTTGCCCAGCAGCTCGCCGTCGGTGGTGTAGAACCCGAGGGCGCCTTCGGTCTCCTCCGCCGTGAGGACGATCTTGGACTTGGTGGCGGTGGAAGAGGCCGCAATGAAGAGCAAAGCCAGGGTCAGGGCCAGGCACCACGACTTAGACTGCATAGCGTGCCGCAGCGTGAGGTGTGGGAGGGTGGCTGGAGAGTCTGGTGTGATGTACAGGTGGATGTTGATGAATGAATGAGTGTCCCAACCGGTGTAACATTTATAGCCGATGTTTGCGCCAGCTATCGCCGCCGATTGGTGAGACGAGGCCAGATGCATCGACGCGACG
>CDFA01024152.1:3848-14508 GCA_000826305.1 Acanthamoeba healyi | reverse complement strand
CCTTTTGGTCATCCACGAATGAACTGGTAGCAGTCCGACTGCACCTCTGGCGTGTTGGTCTGCTTCGGCTTGGAGACCTGGCGCGCGTATGTGTGTTGGTTCCGTTGTGAAGCACACACGGTACGGATCCGGTTAGTCTTGTATGTGGCATGTACGAGTGCGTATGTGGACCAAACCTTGATGTAAATGTGATCGCCGATGATTTTGGTAGGGTGTACGCGTTGCTTCACGCCCTTGGACTTGACGCCTCCGATCATGCCCATGTACAGTCCCTCTCCCGTCTCCAACGCGATCCTGATCGTCGTCGTACGTCAGATCGCAGCACCCCACCCACGCGAGTGACACTAGCTCAGAGCTCTGCGTACCGGTAGGAGTGCAGCGGACACCGTACGGCCAGGCGACCGCCAAAGTCCTCGATGTCGCCCCTCATCAGGCCTCCCCCGTTGTGGTAGCACCAACTGCCACACAATTTATTTATTTTAGTATTTTAACTCAAATAAATCCATAAAATTCAATAAAAATTCACAAAATATCAGATATTTATTTGTTCGTATTTATCTATTTATTAAAAATATACTTTAATTTTAATAATAAAATAAAAATGGAGCGTACCTGTCCAGGGCGAAGATGTGGTCGTCCTGGTGGAAGAAGGTAACGCTGCGCTTCTCGACCTGCATGCACTTCCACTTGCGGCTGGGCGCCGCCTTGACTTCGGCCACGCTCGCCGCCCGCACGTAGCCCTCGGCCTCGGCCGCTTTGATCTGCTCTTCCTCCTCTTCCGGTGGTGGTCCACCGCGTCCAGACGTCTCTTTCTCCTGCTCGGGACCGGTCTGCTCCGTCTGCTTCTCCATTTCAGTCTGCTCAGATGGTGATGGCGCTGCAGCCGTCACCTTTTCGCCTCCATCTTCTCGTGGCGTGGTCTCCATCTCGGACGCGGAGGTGATGATTTTTCGTGTGCGCGAACTAAAATCGAGTTCTAGTCTTTTCTGTGTTGCAGACGGACGACGGGCTCAGCTCTCCGCCCGCCACACCCGGAAGATCGCTTCGTAGTCGTCGTCACGGTTTGCTCATCCCTCGCCTGTGGAGAGGCAAAAAAAAAAACAATTTCAGAAACATTTTCCTTTTCTTTCCATTTTATTAATCAATTTGTCCTAATTTGGCCAAATTGAATTTATAATTGGTTTAGACAAAAGATCTTCCAATGCCTTTTCATTGGGGCGTGGAAGAAAGAGTTGACCCCCAATTCTCTGCAAGAGCAAGAGAACATAACTAAGCCACAAGACAAGTACAAGACAGCCACAGCCAATGCTGGAAGAGACGGTAGAGAGTCCCAGGACGGAGGTCCCTCCGCCCACGCAGCTGCCTCTACGTACGCTCCTCCTCACCCCTCTACCATGTCTGATGTTGGGCGCACAACACACGGCACTCACCACACACACACGCACACACGACTCGCTCTGTTCAAAATGGGGCCGCTCACACAGCCGTGGAGGCCGCGATGGACGCCGACCAGCCTCCCTTCCTCCTCGACCAGGACATGAGCCGTAAAGGTGCGTGCGAGCCGTCCCTCCATCCCGCTACGCTCGCCTCTCGACAGACTGTCGTGGCTGCGGTCACATCTTCTGTCATCCGTACGCCCGTTTGCGTGCGTGCGTGCGTGCGTGCGTGCGTGCGTGTCTCGTGTGCATGCGTGAGCGTTCGTGTGCGTGTGAGGGATCGACGGCTCACCGCGTACGCGCAGGTGTACGGACTGGTGGCTCCTGCCGCCGGCCGAGCTCGAGTACAACACCGTCCAGCGATTGTGCGAGACGTGCTTCAGCCGACTCTCCTCGATTGACTACTCGCGCACTTATGATGCCTGGGGCAGCCCCGAAGATCCCGTACGTGACACTCATCAAGGGCGCTGCCCACACATGTACACGCTCACGGGCAACGCTGACATTGTTGCGCGCCTGACCAGGCGATCGTCCTGATCCACGGCGCGTCAGGGACGCGCAGGAACTGGGCAGTGCTCGGCGATGCTCTCGCCAAGGTAAGCCCCTCTCCCCCAACCACTCGCACGAACACGTGCTCACACGATACACGACACACTCAGCGAGGGTACTACGCAATCTCGCTCGACATGCCCGGGCACGGCTCGAGATACCGTGAGAAGCTGACCATGGACTCGGGTAACATCGCGCTCGTCTGATTGTTCGTTTGGTTGGTGTCTGGCAGTACTCTGACCAGACCGCGCCGTGCGTCATGTGTATGAGCGCAGCAATGGAAGCGATCGCGGAGGCCGTGCGCACCTTGGTGCCGTCTCAGCGGGCGTTCGTCATGGGCGGCTCCATGGGTGGATACATCGCCATGGCGTTCGGCGCGCGTCACCTCGACTTGTGCAGGTACACGCTCGCAGCACACGCGCACGTAACAGGCGACGGCACCATGAGGCTGATTGTGTGTGCGCCGCCAATGTAGGGGCCTGATCGTCGGGCAAGCGGGAACGGACATGAAGAACAGCCGAACCATGCTCAACTGGATGACGCGTTACTACAAACTCGTCCCCCGCAAGTACGACACGTATGTGACGCACACGCACACGCACACGCACCGCCGCACACGCGCTCGCACATGCACACGCACCACCGCGCACTCACACATGTAACGCTGGAGCTCAACGTCGTTGGTGTGTTGGTCTGGTCTTGCAGGACAAAGGCCACGCTGGTCAAGCAATTCCACAAGTCCTACCCGCTCTACGCCGAGATCGAGGACGACGTGATGAACGAGCTGTTCCTCCGAACGGGTGTCTTCCTCGACTGCTGGGCCGACATCGTTGTACGTCCGCGTGGCATCGACATCTCTGGCATTCCTCCATCATATATCCATCGCTCAATTGGCGACTACGCAGGAGATGATGGCGGGAGAGGACTACGACGAGCACATGAAAGCGGTGGGCGACCTGCCGGTGCTGTTCATCAACGGAGAGATCGACTTTAGAGAGGCCGAGATGAAGTGGCTCAACGCCACCAAAAACGGCCGCCTGGAGGTACGATCGGCTCGTCTTTAGGCCTCCATGTGTGCGCGCGCACGAGTGTGTATGCGTGCGTGATGCGCTGTGCAGCCATTTATAGCTGACCGTCACACTCGTGTGTGCGTGCACATCTCGTCACAGATTATCAAGGAGGCAGGTCACATGTGCACTGTGGACCCGCGGTACAGGGACGAAGTCAAGGAGATCATGCTTGACTTCATGGACGAAACGCTCGCCAAGCGCGATCACGGTACGATGACCACGCACTAAGCCTGCTGATGCATCAGCGAGACTCGCACAGCCGCAACACTCACTCGACCATTCACTACCGCTCGACAGACGACGCCGACGCCGACGGCCACCACGACGGCGCCAAGGTTGTGGCAGAAGAGCGACATGACGAGATCTCACCCTCGCACCACCACGACGACGATCACAAGGGCAAACGGAAGGAGAGCGAAGAGATAGATGAGGTCGCGGCCTAGCACGACCTATAAAACCGTGTGTTGACCACACACACACTAGACTGCATGATCATGAAGGAGGTCGTGGCCCAACATGTCCGACAAGACGCTGGCCACGAGAGACATGCTGGGCCGCTTGTTCGGGTCCTCGTGCCAGCACCGCTTCATCGTCTTGCGGAAGACCGCGGGGAGACTGTCGAACGCGGCCGCCGGCTCGAGAGGCGGCCGCTTGCCCTCGAGCACGTCAAGCGACACGCCCATGAAGTTGCGACCGGCAAAGGGCTCGCGCCTCCTCGTCGCCACCTGCCACATGATGATGCCGAACGAGAACACGTCCGCGTGCTCGTCGTACCTGTCGCCGCGCAGGATCTCTGGCGCCGTCCAGCACGGCGTGCCGCAGCGTGTCATCGTCGCGTTCTCCGCCTTGATGCGCGCGAACCCAAAGTCGGCGACCTTCACGTTCCAGTTCTCGTCCACGAGCAGGTTGGACGGCTTGAGGTCGCGGTGCACGATCACCGGCTCCAGCGAGTGCAGGTAGTTGACCCCGAGCGCGGCGCCGTGGAGCAGCCGCAGCTTGACCGGCCAGGTGAGCTTGATGTGCGTCGCGTCAAAGAGGATGTCCTTGAGCGAGCCCTGCTTGACGTACTCGGTCACGATGGCCAGGTTGGGTCGATGCACGCACGCGCCGATGAAGAGGACAATGTTGGGATGGTGAAGCTCCGACAGGAGCGCCACCTCGGCGCGGAACTCGAGCATGTGGCGCTCGTCCAGCTTCTGCTTGATGAACCGCTTCACGGCCACCTCGACGCCCTTCCACCGGCCGCGGTGTACCACGCCGAAGGAGCCGACGCCGATCTGCTTGCCCACCTTGATCGCGTCGTAGTCGATGACCCAGCGACAGAGGTTGGCCGACGTGAACTGCACTGCGTCCTCCGTGCCCACGCTCTGTCGCTTGCCTTCCTCCTGGCTCAATGTGTCGGCAGACACAGTTCGACGACGACCAAAGCGATCGGTTCGTCTCCACGAGCTCTCGGGCGCTGCTAGCCCAGCAAAGGCTCGAGCCTCGAGACCGGCTACCTTGACCTCGTACAACGTCGTCGTATCTGTCCCTAGCGTGCAATGGCAAACGTCGTGAGAAGTGTACGTGTGTGCGTGAGAGATCAGCAGCAGTGGTGTACCTTGGGCACAGCCGATGGGACACGCCTGGGTGGCACCAAGCGCGTCCCCGAGCTTGTCACGCACAATCTGGCTCACGACGATCTGACCGCCGTGGGCCGCAGCCGCGATCTGCAGCGCAGTGTCGACCGTCGGACCGACGTAGTTCGTGCGGCGGGTCAGCGGGTCGAGCGAGGCCCTGGCCGGGCCGGCGTGCACGCCCATCCTCACACGAAGTCCCTTGTAGAGCAATGCACTGTCGTCCGTGCAGCTCCACTCCTGCCAGGCTGCGGGATGTCTCAGGAGAGCCGTAGGCCAGTCGGCGTGGAGAAGCGCTCTCTGCACGTCGGCAGACCAGGCCAGCGCGTCGGTGACCTCCTGGAAGGCCATCATGAACGAGCCCTCCCCGCTGTCTCCTTCACTCGGACAGATCTCGTAGCCACGATGACGCTTGAGCTCCGCGCGGAGGACGTAGTTGTGAATCAAGGTGGCGTCGCGCATGGCCTCAGCGTCACACTCCCACAGCGCGCCGGCGTGGCTGATGTCCGTGCAGACGAAAGCAATCTCGCCCGTTGGTGCTGATGGTGGCGAGCGACTGTTCCTCCCTCTAGCGTTGGCGATCGACTCGTCGTCGTCGTCGTCTGATCCGATCGTCATGGCCGTAGGCAGCGTCCACGAGGCGTCGTCGTGGCCATTCGACTCGGAGGCGTGGCGTGAGTAAGCGGTCGACGAGGTGACATACGAGTGGGATCCGCCCGAGTCGTACATGGCCGAGAGGCGGCTCATTATCTCGAGGAATGTCGGTCGAACGCACGGATTCTCGTCCCAGCAGCAGGTCATCAGCTCTCGGAACTCGGGCGGAGTGCCGTCCGTGCACGCGGTCTCGACGGCGAACGTCGTCGGTCGCGCGCCATTGCGGATCACGGCCACGGCGATCGCGGTCGGCCTGGCAGTCGGGCGTCAGCCTGGGTAAGGATCAGCTGCAAAGCGGGACGGAGAGCCGTACCGCATGTCGTAGTAGGGCTGCTGGCGCGTCAGGAGCTCCCACAGGATGACGCCGAACGAGTACACGTCCGCCTGGGCAAAGTCGACGTCGGGCGACTCGGTCAGCACCTCGGGGGCCATCCAGTGGATGCTGCCCAAGGCGTCGTGCCCGCCGGCGCGGTTGCGGTGCTTGTCGAGATCGGTCTTGAACTTGGTGAGACCAAAGTCGCTCACCTTGACGTTCCACTTGCTGTCGAGCAGCAGGTTGAGAGACTTTAGATCGCGGTGCACGATGCCCGACGAGTGCAGGAAGTGCATTCCCTTGGCCGCCTGGTAGGCCATCTTGGCCTTGAGCGTGAAGTCTAGCCCGCCGATGAGCTCGTTGTGCAGCAGCTGGAGAGGTTCTCGTGAGTGAATGCACGCTGGCTGTGGTTGCTGGCGGTCACGCACGCATATGTACACTGCATGCGACGAGAGGGGTAGCGTACATCGAAGAGGGAGCCGAGAGCCATGTACTCCATGACGATGCACATCTTGGGCGCCTTGGTTGACGCTGCCATGAACAGCACCACGTTGGGATGCCGCAACGCCGTCATCACTCGCACCTGTTCATCCCCGTGTGAAGAATGCACACTCTCAACACACTGTCCACGGCCGGGAGTAACAGGCCAGCAGGGCCGTACCTCGTCTTTGAAGCTCTTCTCCATGTCTCTAGTCACCTCGCCAGAGTCCGTCATCATCTTGACGGCCACCTCGGTGCCCTTCCACATGGCCTGGTGCACCTCGCCGTAGCCGCCGGTGCCCAGCTGCGGTCCGAGCTCGAGCTCGTCAAAGTTGATCTCCCAGTCGTTGTCCGCATGACGCCTGCGCCTGGTTACCACCAGCACGGCGGTCATCGCCGTGCACAGCAGGCACAGCAGTACCGCGCCCACCGGAAGGACAACTCCTGGTGCAGGTAAGCAGTCAGCATCAAGGAGTGCGACACGACACGCACGCACAATTGCACACGCACAGAACATGACGCACTTAGTACGGTGGCCGTTGAATCGCTGACGCCTGTCGAGTTGGTGGCCACGAGCTCGCAATGGTCACCCTCGCGGCCGCGATGGCACTCACATTGATTGCGCGGGCACACGCCGGCATCGGAACACAGCCGGTGGTCGTTGCCGATGCAGTTGTAGATGTTGCTCACCGGAACGCCGTTGCAGGTCAGGTTCTTGAGTTGGGCGAGAAAGCGGCGCATGATCCTCGGGTCGTCCGTGGCCAGCACAAAGTTTTGCCTGTGACGCCACCTCCACCATCAGAGAGCAATGTTGGTGAGGAACGAATCGCTGGGTCAAGTACCTGTTCGCAATGGCGCGTGCCTCGGGGTGTGTCTGCGTCCACGCAAGGTATTCGGCGAGCGCACGCATCTTGAGGCAGTCCCCGCCGTTCTTGTACTGCCGGTAGATGAAGGAGCCAAAGGTCGCCAGCGGCCAGCTGCCGTTGCTCTCACCTGATCGTGCGCGTGGGTTAGATCTGAACATACTCAGGTATGTGTACGGGTGCGCGCATCAGATGGAATGCACGTGCCCAGCAGCATGGCAGCGTAACGAGCATCGTGGTCAGCGTTGTTCGCATAGTCGTAGAGTGCGCTCTGAAGGGCGCTTACGGTGGGATTCACCGCGTGCCCTGCTGAGTTGATGAGCATCGCCGTCGACACGCCGCGCCCCTGTGTCCCGAAGACAATCATCACCACCGCCGGCCGGTGAGTCTCGCTCCATCAAGACAAACGTTTGGCTGTCTCCTGTACCAAGCTGAGGTCCTGATAGTCCCAAAAGGCAAAGGTGTAGGGTCGCGCAACCATGATAGGGATGACGCCTTCGAGGTCTGCAGTGGTCAGTGAGCGGTTGGTCGACTCCACCGGGAAATGCACCAACGCCCCAGCGCCCACCTGCCAACCGAGAGACAACAAGCGCGTGAGTGAGAGAGGAGTCAGCGCGAGAGGCGGGTGACTGCACCGAAGAGGAAAAGCGAGGCACGGTGGCACTCAGCATCTCAGTCAGCAGCTGGGTGATTGCCGAGCTGATCGACTGTGTGACAACGACGATGGGCTGCGCCGGCAGCGCATCGGCCACCTCTGGCGAATTGATGGCCTTGATGTGGGGGTCGTTCCACATAGTGATCTCGGACAAATAGATCGACGCGACCGTCTCAAAGTCGAGCACCAGCGGCAGGGCGTTCACCTCCGGCACGTTGTAGCCTAATCTCCAACAATGTGAGCCGCCTTGTCCATTGTGTTCGTGTGCGTGCGTGTGCGTGTGTCACGCACCAGGGGCGAATGCGTAGACCACGACGGGCGTGAGGGCCACGCTCGGGATCTGCGGGTACCATTCATCCGAGAGGCCGTTGCTCGTGGCACCAAAGTCCACGCTGTTGGTCACCATCCGCTTCTTGGCCGACATCGAGTTGGACTGGTAGAACTTGACCGTCGCGCCCTGGTGCGAGTTGCTCGTTACGGCCCACGAGGTGTAGACGGACAGCGAGGGGCCAGTGCCGATGAGGTAGGTCGTGTAAAAGACTTGCTCGCCGTTGCACTGCACCTGGTTGAGCAGCTGGAGCACGCTCTTCCGTACGCTCAGGTCGAGCGGGACGTAGTCGATGTCTTCCACCACCTGCGATGCTCTGTGTGCGAGTGTGAGTATGAGTGTGACGAATACAATAACTCTCTGCTGCGTGCGTGCGTGCGTGCGTGCGTGCGTGCGTGCGTGCGTGCGTGCGTGCGTGCGTGCGTGCGTTGGGCGTACTCGTCATTGGTGAGCACCCAGGCCATGAAACCGAGCATCTCTTGGATGTAGGTGCAGTCGAATGCAGTGGTATTGCGCCACACGGCGAGGTAGCTCATGTAGGAGAAGGGCCACGAGAGCTGGCCGCTCGAGTCGGTGATGTTCGTAACGATGTTGCCCGCGCCAAACTCGCCCGCATGATCCGCCATCGCCGCCTGGACCGACGTTGAGTTGGGCTCGACGTAGTTGTTGGCCTTGTTGATCATGTTGGCCCATCGAACGTCCGCCGCCACAGCGGGGGCGTAGCGCAAGAACGTCATGCAATTGGGGTGCGCCTGTGCGTGCGTACGCGTACGAGGGTGAGTGGGGTAAGGGAGACATGCACGCAGCGCTGCGACGCACCTGAATCCAGCTGATTCGCAGTGAGGCGTTGGATCCAGCGTCGAACGCTCGACCCTCCATCGCCGGCGCCATGCGAGCGATGGAGTTGTTGGCCGCGGCCAGCGCGTCGCGGAACTCGTCGCTGAAGCTTGACATCGCCTGCTTCGCCACCTCGATGATGGCCAGCTGATGCTCGGGTCCATAGCCCAACGTGATGGGCACAGGCGGGAGCTTGGCGGCGACGGCCGGGTTCAGAGCCTGGATGGCGCTGTCGTTCCACAACCGGATGGATCCCGTCCAGATGCGGCCGATCGTCTGCCGGTCCAACACCTGCACCACACCACAGCACACACTCGCGACAGTGTTAGGTTCATTCAGCTGCCACTGCCTGGCTAGTCCAGCAGGCAAAGGGCGTACGAGATTGGGATCGTCTGGCGAACTGATGGCCTCGACGTTGTAGGCCAGCAAGAGCGCTTGCGCAAAGACCGGGAACTGGATCACCGAACCCATCTCTGGTATCACATCACTTCGGATGCCCTGGTCGGCGCTCAAGAAGTCCTGCGCTCGCCCAACTTAGTTCCCGGTCCAGGTCACGTCGTCGTCATCGAGTCGGGTTAACTACGTACCGCCTCTCCGCTCCTGAACACGGCGAGCGCTGCCGTTTCCTCGACCGCCTCGTAGACGAGGCTTGATAGGCAGAAGACGAAGAGAGAGAGAGAGAGAGCATGACAGATCAGATACACCGCGAAGGTTAGGTCCAGGCACAGAACAGGGAGCGAGAGGAGAGGAGAGGGAGGGACAGACCTGATGTCGTCGCGGACGAAGCGATAGTCCTTGGCCCACGCCTCGTAGACGGTTGTGTGCGTGATCGCCCCCACGCCCGAGAGCCGCATGGCCAGTGCTCCTGGGCACACACAACAGAGAAATACTTAGATACCCACGTCCTTTGCTTGCTGCGCGCGTCCTCTCCACGTGTTGGTGTGGGGTACCTGGTGGCACCAGGCACTGGTGCAGGGCGAGTGCAAGCAGAAGGAGGACGAGGGGCTGCCAGCTTGGCCGCATGGTGGTGTCCATGGCGAGGATGTCTCAAAACGCACTTTGGTGTGCATACGTCAGAGCACAACGGCATCATCCCCTACGTCAAAAGGGTGAACGCCGTTCGACCTGGCCGGCACCCCCTCTCGCCACTTGACATGCCGCGCCGGAGGAGAAGAGCAAGAGACATTCAACCGGACGTTCTTCCCCATTTTCCTATTCTTTTCTTTTTGCAAACAAATTACATATTTTGAATTCCAAAATCGCATAGGCCATAGCACACGTAAGGTGCAAGGAATTTAAAAAACTACGTATGCCAGAGCAGAGGTACCGTGGCCCTCAGTGACCCGTGAGCGCGTTGATCATGTTCTGTGTTGTTGCCGGCGCCGCCGTGCGGCTCGCGAGGTGAGATCACGACGACTCCTATCGACGACGATGAAGCATTGAGGGGTCGTACCTTGATGGTGATCATCTGCGGCCCGAACTGCGTGGCGTACGTCGGTCCAGTGTAGCCCATCCTACAGCGAGCATACAAGAATTGGTTGGTGCTGTAGTTCAGCCACGCGCGTGCAGTGCTAATAGTAGTTAGTTTTGCTCGCGCACGTACCAATCCCAGCAGCCCTCGGGGTTGAGCACGGAGAAGGTGGTCTGCGGGTACACGATGATGATCTACATGCAGGAGGATAGGTGGACACACTGTGTTAATAATGCACTATGGCGTGCAAAGGGGTAAAACAACGCACGTTGTTGGTCTCGGCCCACTGGTTAAAGCCCGAGTTCTCGACGAGCACCTTACCCACGAGATCGTAGAAGCCGAGACAGCCGGTCATGCAGAAGTGCAGCTTGCATGCTACGGTCGTGTG
>CDFA01024139.1:0-10995 GCA_000826305.1 Acanthamoeba healyi | reverse complement strand
TGTGTGGAAAAATCAGAAAGAAGAGAGGACTTCAAGAAAGAGAGAGCGGCGCTGTGACGTCTGGTGGTTCTCTCTTTAATCATTAGGAGGACAGGGGCCGGCCAGTCCAAGACTTCTCTCCACCTCAATCGCTCCCCCCCCTCCCAACGTTGAACCAAGCTCGGTGCATGTCGCGAGGAAATGTCGACTGACACGGTCAAGTTTTCCAAGGTTCGTCTCTCCCCCGCGCAACCCATGATCGGAATCGCTCCCCCTCCTCCAAACCCAACCACGAAATGGCAATGGTCCCCAACAGCCTATTCCGATTTTTTCGATTTTTGAATTTATTTATTTTAATTTTTCGCGAGATCGCGCGGCCCCTGGGATGTGCGGCCCGTCCCGGACAGCCCCCTCTCTGCCTCTCTGTCCCTCAATCTGCAGCGCACCGCGTTGCCATGGCTGATTTGATTTCCTCTTTGTCTCTTCTCTCGCCTTGCTCTCCAACAGCTGTTCGAGAACGCGACGCTCAAGGTCCAGGTACGGGCGCCTCTGCTCTCTCCTCCCCTGCTGCGTCAACAAGAGAGAAAGAGAGAGGGATGGTCGGTTCGACGTGCACTGATGCCCTATTACCTCTGTGTGCGTGCGCTGTGAAGGTGGTCGTTGCCGGCGAGACGCACGCCTACGAGTTCCCTGCCACCTCGACTGTCGATCACGTCAAGGTACACACTCCTTACACTCCTCCCGTGCTTGCTGCACTCTTGCGCGGCCATGGCCTTTGGTTCGTCGTGGAGCTGACCCCGGGCGTGATCACGTGCAGTATGAGATCTTCAAGCGGACTCCGACTCTCAAGGGCAAGGAGCTCAATGAGTACTTCCTGGCCTTGAACGAGGTTTGGCTCTTGCTGCCTACTCCTCCTCCTCGGTTTAGTTTGACTCTGCGGCGTGAGCTCACTTGCGCCACGCGCACGCGTGCTCTCTGATCGCTAGGACGACGTGCTGCACGTCGAGTTTGTCAAGCTGGTTTGGTCGCACGAACAGATACACAACGCCTTCTTAGGCGAGACGCCCGTGCAGCTGCAGCTGCAGCCGAGGGATAAGTACTTGCGCGCTCCCGCTCTGCCCATCCCCGCCGTGACCTGGACGTCGAGAGAAGCTGCTAACACACGTCGATACAGGTTCGAGCTGTACGGCGGCAAGAAGGGAAGCAGCGTGCGCCAACCGAGCACTCGCGGCAAGGAGCCACAGAAGGCAACCGACAACACAAAGCCCACAGCAGGACCCCCATCTGACGCAGTCGATGTCATCCTCAGCGACTTCACATCACGTTCGCGCTCTACTCTTTCCCCATCACACGCCCTCATCTGAGCGATCATGCAGTCGCTAACCGCCTGACTTGGTGCTTGCTCAGGGCTGGACAAGATGTTCGATGATGCCAAGAGCACGCTGACAGCCGCCGAAGAGGGCGTGATCGGCGAGAAGCTTCGAAGACTCAGCCGCTGCAAGGTACCGTGTTTGCCTAATGGTTGATTGATGATGGTGCACGTTGGAGACGTGCACGCGTCATGGAGGCGTGAGCGCTTAGTGGGCTTGCCTCTCTTGTTGTGGTGCTCGTCATCAGTATGAGACCGTGGAAGTTCAAGTGACGATGCCCGACGGCAGTGCCGTCTTCCTTGCGCTTCCCCGACGCCACCTTCCAGAAGCCGAAGCCGACAACACCGCACAGCATCTGAAGGTGCGCGGCCTCGTGGCTCAAATAAGTGTGTGCAGCTTCGTCACTCTGACACTGTCCAATCGCTTGCATGGACAGAGCGATGCCGTCGCGCACATAGAAAAGGTTTTGGAGGCCCTGCGGGACGGGACGGCTGAGGTGCGGCCGCTCCGAAAGGCCGAAATGACCACGCTGGACGATGACAGCAAGTCCCGCCAGGCTAGCGGCAGCGATAACGGTGGCAGGCCCACCGACGACGGCGCCTCAACAGAACAGTCTACAGCTGCCATTAACACCAACGGGAGCGATCACATGTTGCTGGCGGACGGTGAAGCGCAGACGACGGCAGCGAGGGAGCAAACGAACCCTCAGCCGCCCAAGTCTTCGTCGTCCTTCCCTTCGCTTCCGTCGATCTTCGATGAGCGACCGTTGAGCGGCACGCCGCAGGCGTTCCGCAAGTACGGGCAGCGCGAACGCTCGTCGCCGAGCAATCAGCAGCTTGTCGTGCCAAACCGGTCGACTTCGCCCAACGGGTCGGGAACACCGTCTCTGACGTCGCAACGCTCCCGGCGGCGACCAGTGACGCCGCTGGGCAGCCCGGGAACGACGCCGCCGCCCGATGAGACCAACGGCCGACTCAAGAGCAGCTATTTCAACCCTCAGGTCCGCAAGATCGCGCTGGGCTCGCAGAGAACCTCACGAATGGTACGCGCGCTGTTGCTCCTCACACGCTGCTGCTCCCCCGGGAATTGCCTGCTGCTGCGGTCTGCAATGTCTGATGGGAGCTTCGTTGCGCGTGTGTGCGTCGTTCAGGAAAAGCTGAGGAACATACAGATCGGGTCGCTGATCGGGAAGCCGCTCGGATGGACCAGCGGCGAGGAGGAGGTCCGCGACTTCCGCGCGAAGATGGCGCGCCTGTTCGACTTTGACAACTGGGAACTGGGCGAGAAGGGATTCGCCAACGTTCAACAGGTGACGACGCCTCCTTCCTCTTCTTCTGTTATTGTTGTTGGTGTGCTTTGCCCTGTCGGCCGCCATAGTCTGATGCACGTACGCACGCACACTTCACGATCAGGTATCGGGTACCAACTTTGAGCTGCCACTGGCGGCAGAGCAAGTGCGAGTGAAGCTTCACTTCCCAACCGGCTCGCTTGTCCGCACTCTGCTCTGCTCGGCCGATGACACCGTCTATGATCTGGGTACAACCGCTCGCGGCGCGTGTGTGCCGTGTGTGACGCGGTGGGCATCAGCCAAGGGGGCGAACTTAAGATTGTTCCAGCTTACCTGCCATGATGCCCTAGATTCCATTCTCTCTGTCTCTCTTCTTCCAATCTGCGTCGTGCTCCATGGACACTAACTCCACCATCCGCACGGCACTGTATCAGTGGCGACTGGTCTGTCGAGCGTCAAGATCAGGAAGGCAATGGACATCTCCGGTGAGGTCGGTGACTATCTGGTCAAGATATGCGGGTACACCACTCATCTCAGCTCGAACTTGGGCTAAACGCCTCCAGACGCGTGCGTTGCGGCCAAACGCGTTCAGCTCTGCTCACACTCGTTTTGTTGTCTTGCCAGTTACTCGTGGTACATTCTCAACCTCAACATCAAGCTGAGAAGCGTGGACCACGTGCGCGAGAGCCTCAAGCGAAACAAGGAAGTGGAGTTTGTCCTCGTCGAGCGGTCCTCCTTCAAGCGAACCGACCTTCAGGAGCTGGTCTACCTCGAAAACTTCCAGGTGCGTCCGATCGACAGTTCTCTGCACACGAACTTGAGCTGAGACAGTTGTCTCACGTCGTTTACACTCCACCACACTGTAGGACATCGATCTGGGCATGAGCACGGAGCCGTTCGAAGATGAGGAGGACGGCTCTCAGGTCGGCGGATTCGGCGAGAAGAAGCACATCCCGCTCTCTGAGATCAAGCGTAACTTTGAGCTAAGGTTCGTCACATGCCCGTGTTGCATGCGTGTGCATGCCTCCATGTTGTTTCCGTAGTACTGATCTCGCCGTGCGCGCCGCCTGACCAACTTGCAGGGTCATTTGCCTGGAGGATGCGGACTTTGGGGAGGTGCCAGCGATGCAGCAGCTTCCAAAGGGCGCGCCCATTCAGTTCTACGTCTCCGCGGCTCTCTACCACGGTACCCGTCCTTTTGCCGCCAGCCTCCCTCCCCTCACCGCACTTGATGATCACTAAACGTGTCACCGGTCGGTCGGCGGCGAGCGCAGGCGGTGAGATGATAGCGTCGGAGATGAGGACGACCGCCACGCCATCGATGCTTTGGTGTCAGTGGCTGCGACTCAACCTGCAGATGTGCCAGATCCCCAAGGTGGCTCTCGTCTTCGCCGTGTGTCGTGTGCCGTGTGTGGTGTCATGCTGCGCGTGTGGCTCACGGCGATGCTGCGCTGGGATCCGCTAGGCCACGCGTCTCTGTCTGTCATTGATGGGCGTCAACCCGAACGATGGGTCCGAGTTCCCGCTTGGGTGGGTGAATCTCAACCTCGTCGACTACAACGGCAACCTCCGCATGGGCGTCACTTCTCTCAACCTCTGGCCAGGCGAGAAGGCCAACCCCATCGGTACGCAGCAGCAGCAGCAGCAGCAGCTTGTCGCCCTAGCCCCGAGATCACACTTGACACCACATGTACGTGCCGTGTGCGTTGCGCTGCTGTAACACAGGCACGTGCGTGCCAAACTACAAGTCAAAGAACCCGATCAGGTTGATCGTGGAACTCTACAAGTTCCCGCACGTCGTCAAGTACAAACGACCAATCCTCATCGGTACCGATTGCCGCTCCTCTCCTTCTTCCCTCCCCGTCGTCTACCCGTGTGCTTGCTCACTCTCGCTCGCTCAGCTCCGGCGTACGAGGACAATCCCTACCCACGAGCGCCGGAACGGAAGCGACTTGTTCATATCATCTCCTCAGGTAAACGCCCTATGTGCGCCCAGCTGAAGGAAGGAGAGCCGTTCCATGGCTAACACGCCGCGCCCGTGCTCCTCTTCCTCCTCACCCAGACTCGTTGTACATGCCCAACAGCGAAGAGAAGAAGCTGCTGTGGGAGTACCGCCGCACGCTGGCGCCCAATCCCAAAGCTCTCTCCAAGGTGCTGATGGCCATCAATTGGTCACGACCCGAAGACGTGGCCGAGGCTCATCGCATGCTCACCTACTGGACGCCGCTGTCGCCCATCGAAGCGCTCGAGGTACACCTCCACTCACACAACAAGAGGTTCCCCTCCACCACAGTCTCAATCCGCTCACTCCGCTCTTCCCAGTTGCTCGATGCCTACTTTGCCGACGAAGTGGTGCGCGAGTACGCCGTCGCCAAGCTTTGCCAGGTACTGTGTGCCGTGGCGAACAATCTGTCTCGTCCCAACTCGCTCTTCGCGAAACACTTGGCTTACCAGCGCCGCCGTGTTCTGTAATCTGTCTGGCTGCAGCTCTCCGTGGACGAGCTGCAGGCCTACCTGCCTCAACTCACGCAGGTCCTCAAATACGAACCCTACCACGACTCAGGTGCGCATAACCTCTTGAGTCACACGCACACATCTCACTCACGCGCATACAACACATCCTGACCCTCTCCTTCTGTCACTCCATTCGCTACAGCTTTGGCGCGCTTCCTGCTGGCTGCGGCGTTCCGGCACCGATCGACAATCGGCCATTTCTTCTTCTGGCATCTTCAAGCCGAGCTACAGGTACCCTCTTCCCTTCTCGTTGTGTCATCAGTGGCTCGTTCCTGACCTGTATCGTGACATCACGCGCGTGCGTGCGGCGCTGAGGACAGGTTCCTGATATCAGCGAACGATATTCCCTGCTGCTGGAGGTCTACCTGCGCGGGTGCGGCCAACAGCGCGAGGGCCTCCTCAAGCAGATGGAGGTCTCGTCCAAGCTGGGCCGTATCGCCAACCTCATGAAGCCTCTTCCGTTCAAAGAGCGCAAACAGGTGCGCGCACGCTCTGAGAGCCCCCACCCACCCACACGCTGCTCTCGTGGCCCAGCGCACCGCACGGGCTTTTGAGTTGTCAGCGCGTCATTGACGCGTCTGCCACACGACACACAGGCTCTCCAAAACGAGTTGGTTACCGCGGGTCTGCCCTCCCACTTCATCCTGCCAATGAATCCAGCGTATGCGGGTCCCTCCCACGTGCTGTCGTCGTGATCGCGACGTGAGAGTCTCATCAATCGTTGTATGTTGCAGCTTGGAGGCGCGCGATCTGAACTGCGATGAGTGCAAGACTCTCGAGTCATTTACCGTACGCGCACACATTCATTCATGTCGCGCGTGTGCGGTGATGTGCGTGCGTGTGATGTTAATCAAGTGTTACGATGGGTGCAGGCGCCACTATTCCTGTCATTTGATAACAACGATACTGCGGGCAGCCCCTTCAAGGTCATCTTCAAGGCGGGCGACGATCTGCGCCAGGACATCCTCATCCTGCAGATGTTTGGTTCGCCTCTCCTCTCTCTCCCTCCACTCTGCAACTATGGCGACCTTTACTGATTCGCACGAGCAAATGCGACAACAGGGATCATGGATCGGTTGTGGAAGAAGCACGGGCTGGACCTGCACATGACCCTCTACGGATGCACTGCCACCAGCGAAGCGGCTGGGTACGCACCATCCCTCTCACTCACAGGCGCTCGTGTCGTGTCTGGCTAGCGCTGATCGTGTCATGTCATCGGATGACCACAGGTTCATTGAGGTGGTGCCAGACTGCGAGACCACGGCGTCCATCCAAAAGGTACGCAAGCAACACTAGCCACACATGAACGCATGCGCACACGTGCTGAGACTCGTTCTCTCCCTCAACAGAAAGCCGGCGGTGCGTCTGCGGTGTTTAAGGACTCTGTACTCACTAACTGGCTCAAGAAGTACAACCCGCAAGGTACGAACGACGATGCCACACCAGCATCTCCCCTCCTCCGCTTTATCGTACATGCGCTTTTTGCCGTGACCATGGCTCACACCAATGTGGTCGTCGCGGTGCAGAGGAGCAATGGGCGGGAGTGGAGGACAACTTCATCCGATCGTGCGCTGGATACTGCGGTACGAATCCTCCACCCGCTCTATACGCGTAGTTCTCATGTGCTGACGCCGCTCGACTCCTCCAACCTCTTGTCACAGTGGCCACCTACGTGCTGGGCATTGGCGATCGCCACAATGACAATGTACGCATGCTAGCGAGGCCGCAACCCGCGCACCAGGTCTATTGACTTATTAGCTGTGTTGGATGGCGTGACGCTGCAGATCATGGTGACCTACAGCGGGCATCTGTTCCACATCGACTTTGCGCACTTCCTGGGCAACATGATGGAGTGGAAGGGCTTCAAGCGAGAGACCGCTCCCTTCGGTACGTCACGCTCTTGTTCTCGTGCGAGAGCGCGCGTTCTGACGCGCGAGTATGGCGCTTGCAGTGTTCACGCCACAATTCCTACACGTGATGGGCGGAGAGAAGGGCGCTGGTTTCCAGCGGTTCGTGTCGCTCTCGTGCCTCGCCTACAACATCATCCGTCGCTACGCCAACGTCATCATTGTCCTCTTCCAGCTCGTACGCTAGTGCCTCCTCTCTCTCGCTCTCGCTCTCCCTTGCGCCACCCCCGCACGCATGCTCACCGCACGCACGCACACGTACGCACTGCAGATGCTGTCGACGGGCATCAAGGAGCTGAAGGGCGTCGAGGACCTGCACTACCTGCGCGAGGTGCTGGCGCTAAACATGTCCGACGATAAGGCGGCTGAGTACTTCACCACCAAGATCTACGAGTCGCTCAAGACCAAGCGCACCCAGTTCAACGACGCCATCCACATCCTCGCCAACAATAAGAAGGAGTGAGCGAGCGAGGCGAGCGCCGCCTGCTGGAGGAGATCACACAATTTTGTACGACCACCACGAAACCGACCCTCGATTCCGTGTGCACACGAACACGAACAACTAATTACAAGCAGGCGAGAGAGAGAGAGAGGGAGAGGGAGAGAAGCGAGGGCCGGTGGGTGCTCTCTTCATCAAGAGGAGAGCGAGGGAGATGATGTCGTTGGCATTGTCGATGACGGGACGCCCAGGCGCGTGTATCGCATCAGCTGCAGGCCCATCACAACCGGTTCCTGCACCGCACCCGCATCGTGAACAGCGCGCCAGGGACCCAGAGAGGACAGGAGGCAACGTACGGGGATGTCGCCCTCAACGATCCAGTGGCCGTGGTCGGACTTGGAGGCGAGGAAGTGGCGCGAGAACTTCCAGTGGACGCTCACGTCCTTGTCGTTGACGAACTCGCGCTCCGACTCGTCCCACAGGTAGGTGAAGTGGGCCGACTGCATCAGCGAGAAGTCCCGCAGCCCCATGTTGGCTCCTCCGTCCCGGTGCCACATCAGCGTCACGCCATCCCACACGCCTGCTCACACGCCCACAGTCATCAGCCGCCTGCATGCGTGTGCGTGCGGTGTGTCGTGCGTGTGCGGTGTGTACCAGAGCCGAAGCCGGACTCGCGAGTGCGCTGGGCTTCCTCGGTGTCGTCGCCGTCGACCACGACGCGGGTGGGCACGAGCGTCTGGCCATTCCACGCGTAGGCCACTTCCAGCTTGCGGCCCGCCCACCGCAGCCCGCCGAGGATGCTGAGCTCGCCCGTCTTGCCGTTGTAGATCCACTCCTCGTCGTCCGACGACTTGATCGAGCCGCCGCGCACGCCCACAAAGTGTCGCGCGCGCAGCAGCGACAACTGTCCCGCACACACACACGTCAGCAACTGTGCGTGCGGTGCGTGTGCGTGTGTGAGTGGAGTGTTGGGTACCTTGATGGCGGTGGTGAGGATGGAGCGATCCTTCATGCCGTCGATGGAGAGCACCCACTTGATGTTCTCCGCGCTCGACGGCGCGGCGACGTACAGCTGCGTCTCGCACACGAGCGACAGCTCAAAGTAGTCGTGCTGGCCCTCCTTGGCCACCTTGTCCTGGTGGCTGATGCACACGACCTCGCCGATCATCACCTCCCGGTAGAGCTTGTCGCACTGCACCAAGATGAAATGTCAGCCGTGCGTGCGTGCGTGTGTGTGCGTGTGCGTGCGTGTGCGTGTGCGACGTACCTTGGCGGTGGTGTAGATCTTGAGGCCGTGCTCGCTGACGGTGCACCAGAGCTTCTTCCAGCTCTTGGAGAAGAGCTGAACCGGTCCAGCGTGGTACGGACGCGACACGCCGGCGCGCAGCTGCTCCACGCGCGACCTTATAGTGATGGACTGCGCCACGATGCCGCCGGCGAACGCGGTGGCGTCGCCGTCCACCTGCATCTCGCGCAGCAGGTCCTTGAACCGATCGGCGCGGATCTTGGAGATGCCCGCGCCCTCTGCACCACGCCCGATCGACATTCATCAGCCATCAGGCTCAAGCGCACGCACACGCATTAGGGCACGCACTGGTGATCTTGTTCATGGTCTTGTCGCGCTGGATGTAGTGCTGTCGCCGTCGCTCGATCTCGTCTTGGTCCTCGAGCACGAGCACGTTGTCGGCCTCGTCGCTGCTGTTGCCGCCGGACTGGTCGCTGGCCTCGGCGCCGATCGTGGCCGGATCGTCAAAGAGATGGATCGAAGTGAGCCGCCGGCGCGCCACCGGCATCTGGTTCAGGTTCCCGCCTCCGCTGTTGCCGTTGCTGTTGGAGGAGAGCTGTGTGCCGCTGCTCTGCTTGCGCGCGATGCGCTTGTCGGCGCCGTCGGTGGCTGCGCCGCGCGGGCTCACCGTGCTGTGCGAGTTGACCGATTGCGTGGGCGAGGACGTCGAGAGGTTACGCGGCGATGAGAGGGCCGAGGCGCCGGTGCGCACGGGCGCGCCGAGGGACGCTTGTCGGTGGTGCGTGAACATGCGCGATGACGACGAGGAGGAGGAGGATGACGGCGGCGGCATGGACATGGGCTGAGACGTCGGCACGGCGATTGAGCGCGGCGACGGGCTCGGCTCTGGTCTTCCGCTGCGTTGCCCATGTGGATCGCGAGGCGAAGCGGCCGATGGTCGCGACGGCGAGCGCGGGGACGGCGAGCGTGGGGACTGGGTTGAGTCGGATCTGTCCCCCGGGAAGTGAGCCCGAAGCTTGTTCAGCGTTTGTCCTGTAGCCCGCACACGCCTCGTTAGTCACTCGTGTGCACGCGAGTGCGAGTGTGCGCGAGTGTGAGTGTGCGCGAGTGCGAGTGTGCGGCGACGTACCGACGGCGAGCAGTTTGCTCCATGACTCGGCGATGAGGACGTATCGCTTGATGATGGTGACCTTGGTCTTGACCTCCCACAGCACAAAGTCGGTGCTCTTTACAAAGTTGAGCAGACGCTGAGACTCAGCCGACTTTGGGTCGCTCAGCTGTGGCGGCTTCTTGGCGCTGTACATGGCCGAGCCGGTCGGGAACGCGTCGAGCACCTGTGCGCACACCACCGATGACACCACGCCATCCCGATCAGGCGCTGCTGCGTGCGCACGCACACCCGCACAGACGTGAGCTAGCGTACGTTCTTGATCTGCATGAGGCTGATGCAATCCTCGCGCATGCGCGCGATGTCCTCGTCCGTGCGCACGACCTCGCTCTCGCTCTCTACCACACGCACCCACGACATGACGTCGTCCAGGATGATCAGCATGAGCTTGCGCAGGCTGTCTACGCGCTCGGTCGGCGCCGAGGAGGGTGACAGCGGCGCCGACTCGTCCCCGCCCAGCGAGAACGCGCGTCGCGGGCTGCCCGAGTGTGCGGGGCTCGCCAAGCGCGCGGCGGGCATGGTCGCCTGCGAGACGGTCGTCGTGGTCGAAGCTGAGGACGTCTGGGAAGAGAGCGAGGACTGAGAGAGCGAGGCCGATCCATCTCCGCCAGCCTGCGAGTCGTGTTGGTGGCTCGAGCGAGGTGAGTTGTGCGTCGAGGGCACGCCCATGGTGCGCGACGCGGGGGAGTGAGGCGTGTTGGCGCGTCGTCGCAGGGCTGCCGCAGGGGTGCCAGAGGCGGGAGAGAAGCTGACGCCTAGAGGAGATGATGAAGATGAAGATGAAGATGAAGATGAAGATGAAGATGACGACGACGACGACGACGGCGATGAAGGCACAGATCGAGAAGAAGAGGAAGAGGAAGTGGAGGAAGATGATGGCGACGCTGATGATGAAGATGAGGGGAGTTTGGAGAGGGCGGGGACTTGGTCTCGCGCTCTGCCGGTGGAAGGCGAGGAGGGCGTGGGCTTGGGTTTGGCCGCTGTGGCGCCACCGGGCGATGCGGGCGTTCGCGACGATCCGAAATCCATGATGAGCGCGTACAGTTCTTCGATATCCTCCTCCGCGCTGTTGTTGCTGTTTGTG
>CDFA01024125.1:0-11471 GCA_000826305.1 Acanthamoeba healyi | reverse complement strand
CGTGTGCGTGTGCGTGTGCGTGTGCGTGTGCGTGTGCGTGTGCGTGTGCGTGTGCGTGTGTGACAGATCAAGAAGACGGGCTTTGCTGGCGTGCAGAACTTCCCGACCGTCGGACTCATCGACGGCAACTTCAGGTGCGTCCGTCCTCTCCTTGTTCACGCTTGTGTGATCGGCCTCTGGTGCCGCCGTTGAGGGAGACAGAGAGTGCAATCCACTGAAGGTCGTCTACGAGGGTACAGGAAGAACTTGGAGGAAACGGGCATGTCGTACCAGCTGGAGGTGGACATGATCAGGAAGGCCAGGCAGATGGGCCTGCTCACCACGCCCTACGTATTCAACGTCGAAGAGGCCAAGCTCATGACCGAGGTCTCAGATGCCACGCCTGGACTCAGTCACACGCACGCGCGCACCATCGTGGCTTATACACGAGAACTAACGCTGCGCGCCGCATGCAGGCCGGGGCTGACATCATCGTTGCCCACATGGGACTCACCACCGCCGGCTCCATCGGCGCGCAGACCGCGCTAACACTGGACCAATGCGTGACCCTGATTCAAGGTACGCGGCCGACTGGCTGCGTGCAGCCGCACACAACGCGATGCCATGGACGTGCTTGGTTTTGCTGACAGCGCGCTGCTCTCTGGCTATGGTCGTAAAGACATCGCCGACGCTGCGCGGGCCATTCGAGATGACGTGATCGTGCTCTGTCATGGCGGTACGTCTACTGCACTCCTGCATAGAGAGAGAGAGAGAGGGAGAGAGTGTTGTGGAGAGACGACTAAGCGACTCACAACAACTGTTCGCCGTGTGTGCGACCAGGCCCGATCTCAATGCCCGAGGACGCCGAGTACGTCCTCCAGCGCACGCACGACGTGCACGGGTTTTACGGCGCCTCGTCCATGGAGCGGTGCGCTTCTCTTTCCTTCTTGCTCTCGCGCTTGACTAGCCCAAGCTGTGGTGTGCGTGTGTGCGTGTGTCCGTAAGATGACAAAGTGACTTCCGCGTGCTCACAGGCTGCCCACTGAGGTGGCCATCACGGAGCAGATGCGCAAGTTCAAGGCCATCACCTACTGATGTTCCTCAGGAAGTTAGGAACACCGCGGCATACATACACACACACGCTGCTCTTGGAGACACCTGTTTACGCGCGTTGACCTGCGAGGTAATAGCACGCGTGCAATTTCCCCCTCTGCTCACCCCTCGAGTCCAGGCCGCCTAGGTTTCGTGTTCTCGATTTTAGGTCCGCCTCGACCCGGTTGCAAGGCAACTCGTGACCCTGAGGGGCCGAGTGATGGCTACGACGCGTCATAAGCATCAGCCAATACCCATCCGCCATAACTCGTACCAGGAATTGTCCTTATGTGGTAGCAGACCTTCCTTTTTAAGGGTGATGCATTGCAACAGGTCGGCTGAGGACAGGAAAACGGGCGACCCAGAGGGCAGAGAGCGCATAGAGTGGTTATCGTAGAAGAACCATACTCACCAACAGACCTAGACGCACACGCATACAGACAGCCACCGTACGATGGACGAGCACGATCTCAGCACGCCGCCTTCTTCGCCGCGCTGGCTTCACCCGCTGCTGCACAACCAAGCAGTGCATCACGTCTCCTACCACCAGCAACAGCAGCAGCGCTGCGGCATGGGCTACAACGACGGCAACGACCAGACCCCGACAGGGCTCCCTGCGGCCCCGCCGTCGCCGTACGGCGACAGCAGCTACAGTCCCTCCACGACGACGCCCGACCTGGCCGGCCTGAGCATCCTCGACGTCGGCTCATCGTCGTCGGAGTTGACGCCTTTGGCCCTCACCTCGAAGGCGTCGCCGCTCGCCAGAGTCGACGCTCCCTCGTTCCTGCCCTACAACTTTACGATCCCGGACCATCTCCAGGCTAAGGGCGCCAAGCAAGACCTGCAGGAGGCGCCAGCACGTCCGGCTGCAGAGCCAGCGTTGGTGGAGACCACCTTCAAGGTGCCCCTGTCGGTGATGTCGGCGGTGGCCGCGGCGGCTTCCCTCGCGCCCGTGCAGCAGACGAAGCCCATCGCGGTGAAGCCTAAGCGGACGGCGGCCGCAGCGCGCCAGGCCAAGCCGCAGCAGCGGCGTATAGCTCCGAAGACGAAGAGGGCGTCAGCTTCCACAGCTCCCCAGCCGAGCGTCGAGGCAGTCACGAGGGTGCCACCGTCTGAGCCGCTCAACAACGACGACAACACCCAGCAAGGGTGGGAGAAGATCATGCAGACCGTCGACACCCAGGACGCCAAACTGCAGAGGTACCTCACTACATGCTCCCCAAAGATTTAGTTCACACTCAACACATGATACACGCAGGAACAAGTGGTGGTGGTACCTCCTGGCCGAGAAGACCCGCCTGACGCAGAGTGGGGGTGGAATGGCGGTTGGAGCTGGTCCGGACCTGGAGAAGGCCCAAGGCGAGATTGAGCATCATCACGCGATGATGACCGCCGACTCAGGATTGGCTCGGTCTGCTGCTTCTTCTCCTCCCGCTTCTGTTGCCTCACCGCCTCGTGCCGCAACGGCAGCCGATGGCCCGACTGCGGCCACGTACGACCCGATGCCTCTGTTGACGGTGGAAGCTGTGTCTCCGTCGCCGTCGCCGTCGCCCTCTCTGCGGTCGTCGCCGGCGCTCTTGTACTCGACCTCGGAGGAGGAAGAGGGCGGCGACGATGACGAGGACTATAACCCCGACATGATCATCACCAACGACGATGACGACGGCGTGGAGGAGGAAGAGGACGAGGAAGACCAGGATCACGAGGACGACGACGCCGATTGGAGACCGCAGCCGAGAGTGGCCGTCAAGCCCCGGCCCTTGCCTCCGAAGAAGAGGAACACCCAGCGCCGCACGCAGGGCGAGGCCAAAGGCGCGACCATCAGCGGCCGCGGCCGCGGCCGCGGCCGCTGCAGGGCTCTCAGGGGAACACCGGGCGCCACCGCTGCATCAGTCCACGGCCGCGACCTTGATGAGGGCGCCTCGCTGGTCGCGTGCAACTCTCCGCCCAAGCGCCGCAGGGTGGGCAGCATCAGCGGCAGCGGCGGCGCCCTGCAGCCAACGGCCCAGGCCTCGGCACCAGCGGCGGCGGCGGCGGCCGGTGGTCGGGCTGGCGACAGCGAGCCGGCCAACCGCAAGCTGCCGCCGCGGTCCAGGCTCAAGGGCCTCATCGAGTGGATGAAGTCGTCCGGCGATGTCAACGGCCTACCGGGTGGGCTGCCTGGCGGCCACCATCCGACCAACAACGGCTGAGAGAGCGCGCGCGTGCGTGTGTGTGCAGAGATCAGTGGAATCGCCTTGTCGTGTGCGGTGGTGTAAGTACAAATAGCTATGGAGGAGTGAGTGAGAGCGAGGGAGGGAGGGAGTGACGTGAGGGCTCAGGGCCATGACTGGATGTTGTTGAGCGAGTTGAGCAGCTCGAGCGTGGCAGGCGAGAGCGGTGGTGGATTTCGCGGTTGCAGGCCCTGGGGCTGATGGTGGTGCGAGAGTTGGCCGCCGGACCCTCCGCCGTCCGTCGCGGTGACCAGGCTGCTCCACCCTCCGTTACCACCAACGCTGTCGTTGTTCTCCCTTGCGTCCGAGCCGTTGCCGCCGCCGTTGTGATTGGCATTCGTCTGCTTCGCGTCGCTGGCACGGTGCTGCGTCTCGCCGCCGCCGCGGCCGTCGTCGTATGTGGTAGCTCGTCGTGCGCCCAGTCCGTCGTCTCTATCCACACGCGCGTGCTCCGCCGTCGTATCTCTGTACACGTATCGCTCGGCATCTCTGCCTGGCATTGACGGCGGGCCAGCGCTGTCGTTTGTGTTTACCTCTGATCGCGCTCCGTAGTCGTCGTGTGGCGAGTGCCCTCTGCCGCTGCCACCGGCGCCGTTGGCCGATGACGCGGACGGCGAGGATCGTGACGACGGCGCGACGGTCGGGATCGGCTGTCGATGAGGCGATGTATCGAAGCAAAGGCTCTGCTGATGCACCGCCGCACCTGCCGCCGAGAACGATGAGGACGACGAGGATCGCGAGGACGGTGGCGAGCTGCCGCGCTGCGGGTCGGGCGACGAGCACGGGGAGATCCTGTGCGAGTCGCGTATGCCGTCGATGCAGAGGACCGACCAGAGCGGCTCGCGCGTGGCGGCGTCGTAGAAGAACTGCTGTCGTACCAACGCGTCGAACGTGGTGCCTGACCAACAACAACGCGTGAGTGTTTAAGATACAACACGCACACGCGCCGTGTACAACACGCAGTGCGTGCGCGAGCTTGCTCTCTTACCGTCTTTCCGAATGAACCGAGGCTGGAGGTGAAGACACGGAGAGCAGCTTCGTCCCTTGCTGGCGGCGGCCGCCTGTGTGGGGAGACGACAGCACGCGCACAATGAGCGGATCAGACCACTGCCGCGTACACACGGCGATGGGTGCGAGGCGAGACTGCTTAACGAACCTGCTGGGCGTGGAAGGAGTTGATGCGGTTGCGAGACTCCCGCAGGCTGGCGTCCTCGACCACCTTCCTGATGCTCTGCCCCATGAGCTCCTCCTGCGCAATTGGCCACGTTCATCGTCAGATCAATCAATTCCTGCTGCGCACAGTACTCACGAGCGGCGAGGCGGCGAGAGCGTACCGAGGTGTACAGGAGCACCTTGCTCCACGCAGCATTGAGCGAATGCATGATCGCCACCCGATCGTCCGCCAGCGGCTGTAGACAGGAGGCGCACAGGCGCGTGATGTGTGAGACATAGACTGAGGGACGATTGCGCAAGGAACGTACCTGTCGCTTGATGAGGCAGAATGGCTTGTTGTCGTCGTCCACCACGAAGCCGACGTTGGCTTCCGACATGGGCGGGAAGACGCTGCTGATGACTGTCAACCAAGCCACGCGCGCGCGTTGTGTCAGCCAAGGCCAGGCCTGGAGCCCACCAGAGCAAGAGGCACGAGAGGGCCCAGCGTGAGCGCACCTGGAGGCATGGTGCGCGGCTGGGAGGGGTTGGAGTAGGGGATCCAGCTGGCAGCCGAGTTGGAGGAGATGAGGAGCGGGCGATCAAAGGCGGGCGCCAACTGCTCGCTGGGCGGCGAGTTCTTTCGCTCCACCTGCAGCGCTGCGATCTGCTTCCGCAAGTGTTCTGCACGTTGATGCGCGCGTGAGCGGCACACAGCTCATGACGCACACGCACTAGTGCGCGCAAGAACGACAACGCACCGGACTCGCCTCGCAGTTGTCGCGTGGTCGTCTTGAGCAGCTTGATCTCGTTGAGGAGGCCCACCACCAGACTGTTGACCTGTCGCTCGTGCTCGATCTGCTTCTCCAGCAGCTTATGCTCTGATTCTCGGTCTCGGTCCCTGTCCTCCCTCTCCTTCTCCCTCTCTCTGAGCGCCTGCGCCCTCTGCGCACGCTCCATCTCCCTCTCCCGCTGCTCCCTCTCCCTCTCCCTCTCCCGTCCGCTCTCCCGCTCCTCGGCCGCTGCCCAGGCCGCGGCCGCCGTCGGCAGCGTGGCCGTGGTCGTGGGCTGTTGTGGCGGCTGGGCAAAGAACGAAGCCAGCGGGAGCGGTCGCAGGAAGGCGCCCGGCGGAAACCCCGCCACTGCAGTGACCACGCACACGCACACGCCGCACACGCACACACACACGCACACGCACACGCACACAACGATGTCAGTTCCCTCCGTACACCGTCTCCCAATTTATTTAGTTATTCTTTTTTAATTTGTTAAAAGCAAACCGAAAAAGAAATAAATAAATTCTAAAAAGAAATAAAATACGTTGGAGTCCAGATATATTTTTTGAATTAAATTCTGAATTAAAATAAATAAAATAATAAAATCGAAGGGGGGGGGCGACGTGTACGGTGTCCGACGGGGATGGCGCCCGGGCCGGCGGCCGCTGGCACAAGCGAGGGCCCCATGTGGTGGAAGGGCGTCGCCGCGGCGCCTCCAGGCCCGGGCGCCGGCGAGATGAAGGCGGGCGCCACCTTCTGTCGCTTGGGCGGCGGCTGGTAGGCCGAAGACGCCGACGCCGACGCCGAAGACGACGTTGAGGTCGAGGTGGAAGACGTCGTGGTAGAGGAGGTAGAGGAAGAGGAAGTGGAGGAAGAGGAGGAGAGGGGCATGGACTCGCGGCACTCGGCGGCCTTGCCCAGGTTGACGCATCGGTTGCAGGGCATGCCGCGATCGCACGCCGCGTGGGCCGCCTTGCAGGCGACGCAGGCCCGCCGCCTCTTCCTTCGCGCCGCCGCCGGCTGTGCCTGTGTCACCGGTGCCTGCAGGTGCACCTGCCCGGGCAGCGGCGGCTGCAGAGGATGGTGTCGCAGCATGCCGTGTCACACAATCTCGATGAAGATGGAACCGAACTTGAGATTTGATCAAATCTCTCTCCCCCCCCCTCGTCTCTCGGTGCTGTCGTTCCTCGTCGCGCTTCGGTCCTCACTCTAGGCTGGTGTGTCCTATCCGCTGCCAGCGACCGTTGGGCCTTTGCGTGCAACGGGCAACGCGTTATGGTCTCGCGTGGGTTTAGGTCGAGAGTTTCGAAAGAGCGAAGAGCGGCCGGTGAAAGAGCGAAGACGGCGAAGACTGACCCGCGAGAGAGAGAGGCGACGGCAGCTGGATGTGGCAGGAGCGAGAAGGGAAAGGGCACCTCTCGTGCACCACGCCGTACACGCAAGGCGTACAACGGTTTAGCAAACGGGCAAGAGGGGCCGGCACTACGACGCGGCGTGTGAGAGTTGTTGCGGGATCGAAACTCCTGCAGCCACACAACCGTACCACAAGGGCCACGTTGCCCATTGGTCGATTATAACTCATCATCTTGTACTACGGCCGGTAGTTTGGATCCAGCACAGCGCACAAGGGGAAGTGAGGGAGAGGTCTCACTCGTCAGTTCGCTTGAGGAGCGTGTTCCTTCGCTTGGCCCGTAGGTCGCGCTCGCGCTCGAACTGCTTCACGTCGGCGCGCTCCAGGAACTCCACCTTGTCCAGGTACCTGCGCACACGTGACAGAACGTCACACCGATCCGTCGCCATCGCCAGATTCGAGTGCAGACAGAGCGAGAGAGTGACTCGAGTCTCGTACCCGTCCTTCTTGGCCTGCTCCATGTCGTGCACGTACGCCTTGCCGTCGGTCTCCTTGAACTTGTCCCAGTTCTCCTTGGACTGGTCCAGGACCGACGCCTTCTTGGCCTTGCCGGTGAGGTTGGCCACCAGCGCGCCCAGCCCCGCTCGTGGTCTGTGTGTGTGTGTGTGTGTGTTTTGTGTGCGTGACACACAGGCGTTAGACCAGCTCCACCACCAGCAGCACCTCACCTGGCGCCGTGCGGCCACACAAGTGAAGGCGTACCGCTTGACGGGCGAAGGAGACGTGGCCACGGCGACTGCGGCTGGCACTGGCGGCGCGCCGCCGTTCGTGGATGCTGGTGGTGGCGGTTGAGCCTCTTCCTCCTCTCTGATCGAGCCCACACACGTGCACACGTGCACACGCACGCACAGTGTCAGGCGGCGCCCCTGCAGCATGAACACGCGCAGCATGGAGAGAGGGGGGATGGGACGAACCGCTTCCTCTTGGCCGCAGAGACCGAGTCGCGACCGTCGGCAGCCGCCGTCTGCACTGGCGGCGGCGGCGGCGGCACCGATGCGGCCGTTGCAGTCGCGGCTGTGTGGAGAAGGGATCGCGAAACAACTCGCAGTGAACCGAACTGAACTGAACTGAACTGAACTAAACTGAAAGAGATGGAGAAGCGACGAGGGCGTACCTGTGGAGGGAGACGATGCAGTCGTAGTGGCAGTGGTGGCAGTGGTAGAGGTGGAGGGGGAGGATGCAGCGACGCTGGTCTGCGTGCTCGCTGCCGCTCGCTTGCTCTTCATTCGCGCCCACAGATCGCTGACCTTCTTCTGGCGCTCCATCTCTTCCTCTGCGGCCCTCTTGCGCTGCTCTGCTTCCTCCTCGAGAACCCTCTTGCGCTGCCTTTCCGCCTCCCCCGCATCCTCCTCCTCCTCGTGCTCTTCCTGCTCGGGGCAGAAATCCCCATCATCGTCATCCGAGTCCGACATCTCTGCACGCTCTGTCGAGTTTTTGGCGCGAACGAAAAGCAACAAATTTCGTTTTCTTTTTCTGTAACTAAAATTCCGGAATGTTGCAAAATTCGATGAATGCAGCGAGATGTGGAATGCACGAAATCCGGAGCGTGAATATTTTTGTCGACGATTTTAATTGGTTGCATTTACAGTTATTGGTCGATTCGTTTGGGAGAGTACAACTCTTCGGCACTCGCTTGATCTTCTCTTTGTCTGCCGGAAGAGGAAAAGATCTCGAAGAAGATGAAGAGTGTGAGCGTGTTGGCTCTGTGCCTGGCTCTTATGGCCGTCTGCGCCTCGGCCGCGCCCACGTTCAGTGTGCGCCGCCTCAACAACCAGCGCCCTATCCTCACCGAGAAGGACTCCGTGTGGCTCTACAACTACAACACTGCCTACATGCCCGTGCGTCCCTCCATTCTCCCTCTTCGCCTCATGACCTAAACCTCCAAGTTTTGTTTTGCCTCTGGTGACCCAAGAACTCAACTTTATTTTATTTTAATCATTTTATTCTTTTATTGATCGCTGCCGGTATAATAATTACCGATAGCCCATTTTTTTATTGTTTTAATTTTTATTTGTAAGTGTGCCGCTCGCACAACCTGAAGCTGACGTGAGTGTGGTCGTGTGCGTGCAGTATTTTGACTCCGAGGGCAAGGAGCAGGCCAGCTTGGCGGTGCGCGTGCAGAACCTGACCGCCAACGCCAAGACCATCTACGACGTGGGTCCCTCGTCCATCGCCTTTGCGCACTCCACGACCGGCGGTCTCAGCTTCTCCCGCATCGGCGCCGCCAGTACGCTTACGCCTTCACCGCACTCCGCTCCCTGCGGGCTTTCGCACACTGATCCTTCCCGTCCCTCTCGCGGAGATGATGCTCATTCCTCTCCGTCGATGCGTGTGCGTGATGCGTGTGCGTGTGCGTGATGTGCGTGTGTTTGTGTGTGTCCAGACACGATCATCGCGCCCGGTCCCAGCTCGGAGCTCGGCTGCGAGGACCCGCGCGTCGTGTACGACGCCAAGACCAAGACCTACTACATGTTCTACACCGCGGTGACCAACGGCACCATGCCGTCGGACCTCGGCAATGTCAAGGCAATGCTCTCCCTGGCCATCAACTCCCGCAACCCGTACGCCGGCGTGCTCCGTCTCGCGTTCCTCGTTTCGCCTCGCCTCTCGCCCTGCTCATCGTACGTGGTGGATTCTGGCTCCATAGGGCTTCGGCTGGTGACTGGAAGCAGCTCGGCTACGTGTTCCCCGACCTGAAGTGGTCCAAGAGCGGTACGTGCGTCCCTCCGCACGCGCGTTTGGCCTCCCGTCTCACACACGCGTACTTTGCGTGCTGCTGCTTCTGTCGTGCACGATAGGCGCTCTCCTGCTGAGCGACGAGGTGTTCCACAAGCACTACCTCTTCTGGGGCGATCACGACATCTGCATCGCCACCACCGAGAACCTCATTCACTACACCAACACGGTACTGACGTTACACGTGATGTCTGACTTGCAGCGCCAAGAGCGATCTAATTCGTGTGTGTATGTGTGTGTGGTCTGGTGTTTGACGTGGGTGGGGGCGAGCAGGGCAAGTGCCTCCTCAACACTCGCTCGGACAAGTTCGACAGCGTGCTGGTGGAGAGCGGTCCGGAGCCCATGCGCCTCTCCGATGGCAACTACCTGTTCCTCTACAACTCGGCCAGGAAGTAAGCCCACGCCTCTTCTCTCTCTCTGCG
Source organism: Acanthamoeba healyi (assembly GCA_000826305.1). NCBI lineage: Eukaryota > Discosea > Longamoebia > Acanthamoebidae > Acanthamoeba > Acanthamoeba healyi. Next base: position 1,693 of record CDFA01024125.1, on the reverse strand, counting down.
TGTGCGTGCTTTCATGAGTGCGTGGCATCTGGGCGTCATGATCGATCCTCTGCGACCCAGTGTGCTAATAGCCTTGTCACGCGCCACAGGGCTGACATCACCAACCCGAAGCCCGGCTGGGACTTGGAGTACAACCTCGGTTGGGCCGTCCTCGACAAGCGCGATCCGACCAACGTGCTGTTCAGAAGGTAGCGAAAGCTCACTTTGGCTGCTTCAACTGGGCGCTCAGACACTCACCGCCGCCCATGTCCGGTACAGCGAGGAGCCCATCCTGTCGCCCCAGCTCGACTGGGAAAAGTGTGACAAGAACCCTGAGGGCCTCACGCCCAACGTTGTCTTTGTTGAAGGTACCTCGCACCTCGGACATATATGTGCTCGGCGATGGACAGCTGAATCTCACTTCGTTGTGGATGGCCATCCACAATCATCATGTGCACAGGCTGGAGGCAGCTGGCGCCCGATTCGTTCCTCGTGTGGTACCAGGGCTGCGACTCCCGCATTGGCCTCTTCCACCTGGCGGTCAAGGTCTGATCCAAGCTCGGCCTTGGAGCTGACCATCTCTTGTTGCTCTCTTCCCTAGCTGCTGCACAATGAAAAGGTCCCATACTGCAAGCCCACGTTCCAATCATCTCACAGGCAGGACCAGGAAGCCAGTAGCCCATTCATTTTGTTGAATTCCACACTCCTTGCGTGCAGAGAGTCCATTCAGGATGACTGGAACTTGTGTGACATGGTCTGGATGGAGTCTCATCAACATCACCACTACCAACAGTCCTCCCTCAAGTTCTCACTTGTGGAGCTCCACAGTCCAAGTGTGAGCCAGCCCTGTAGGTTGGGTAAGGGCAATTACGACCCAGGCCGTCATTTAGGCGTCAAATATGCCAACAATGAGCGCCGCGAGTAGCGGGGGGGGGAGGGTGTCTTGCGAGTAGCGCATCGAATCATCTATCCATCTTTACAAAAACACACACAAGGAAAGAGAAGATGCTGCGTCGAGTTGCAGTACGCTCGGGCGTGAGGACGTCGGTGGTGGCTGCCTCTGAGAATGCGGCCGCCCCCGCGATGGCCCTGAGCGCTGCCGGCTCGAGGAGCTACTCGACCGGCGGCGCCGTGACGGAGAGGTCCTACGGCAACCTCAAGGACTCGGATCGCATCTTCACCAACCTCTATGGAGAGCAGGACATCTTCATCAAGGGCGCCATGGCGAGGGTAAGCCTCTACTCGCTCCCCCCCCCAAAAAAATGCGAGTAAAGGCCCATATCGATGATTAATTGCTGCCGCATTGGCCTCTCCTCTCTCTCTCTCTCCGGCCTCTTCTTCTCTCTGGGATGGTGTAGGGCGACTGGTACAAGACCAAGGAGCTGCTGCGCAAGGGCGAGGACTGGATCGTGAAGGAGATCAAGAACTCGGGTCTGCGCGGTCGGGGTGGCGCCGGCTTCCCCTCGGGCCTCAAGTGGTCCTTCATGCCCAAGGTCTCCGACGGCAGGTAAGCCCATTCCCCCCCCCCCGGACGTATATCGCCCGATCTCCCCACATCTTTCGTCAAATTTATGCACGGGGGGAGCCCTGCAGCAAATGCCTATCTAGAGGCAGTGAGCGGGCAGCCGGTTACGAAATGATGAGTAAATGGTTCCTGATGCATTTTCGTTTTTTTCCCCCCTTCTTTCGTTCTGGCTCGCCTCAGGCCATCGTA
>CDFA01024121.1:0-12492 GCA_000826305.1 Acanthamoeba healyi | reverse complement strand
CCCCCCCGCGCGTCCGTGCTCTTAGGGTGGGCAAGACGTCGCTCATGCACCAGTACGTGAACAAGCAGTTTGCTTACTCATACAAGGCCACCATTGGTAAGTCGTGCCACGCTTCCTTCATGTGCTCTGCAACCTCCTTCCTAGCGGCCGCTCTACACTGCCTCAGAGGCTCCGTGGCACGTGATGTATGCACGTGCTGCCTTCTCACCATCTTGTGTTGTTGCATGCATGTGCGTGGGTGTGTGCGTTGTGGACTCCAGGTGCCGACTTCCTCATGAAGGACGTGATGATGGACGACAAAGTGGTAACGCTGCAGATATGGGACACAGGTATCATCGCACGCGCACATGCACGCACACGCACACGGACACATGCACGCACAGGCACACGAGGATGCTGCAGCTATGGACTCACCACTCGCGGCGTTTGCCTGGGGCGCGTGCAGCGGGACAGGAGCGGTTCTTCTCTCTCGGGGCAGGTTTCTATCGCGGCGTGGACGGATGTGTGCTGGTCTATGATGTGACCAACCCCAAGTCGTTCGAGAACCTCACCAACTGGCGAAAAGAACTTCTCCACAAGATCGGCGGGCCCAAGATTGACAAGCTTCCACCATTTGTAGTTATAGGTGCCGTCTCTTTCTCTCTCTGTGTGTGAGTTGCTGCGTATGCGGTGCTGCGTGTTGCGAGGAGGCGTAGAGGCTGACTCTGCTTGATGGCCGCGACATAGGAAACAAAATCGATTTGGCAGAGCAGCGCCTTGTGCCGGCGGCCATGGCGGTCGCTTGGTGCCAGACTCACGGCAGCGTCACGCACTACGAGGGTACATGAGTGGCCAGTTCTGTTGAATGATTGGAACGTCTCGGCCGGCTTACGCAAAAAGGGCGCAGGGAGTGCCAAGGATGCTATCAACGTGGAGCAAGCATTCAAGGCCCTCGTAAAGGAAGCACTCGCCAACAGCCAGTTCGAAACAAAGTGCGCGCTCCTCCTTCAGATCACCATCATAAGCCAATGCCGCTGACCCTTCCCATGTGTCCCGTGCAGGCTGTTTGATGACACAATCCGCTTGTCTGTGCCATCACCAGAAGAGTCAAAGAAGGCTTGCTCGTGCTAGTGCGCGACCCTAAGCCATGCCACTCCACACAATTGTGTATAATTTTAACTGTTTCTCTGCCCATGCACCCTATCACACTCCACTCTCCATCACCCTCCACTCACACCTGCCCTCTGCCTCCAGCTCACAATTTGTGCTCATCAGGTTGCATTCCACTGCGCTGCATGGAACCTTCCATACCTCAGGTCTGCTGTCCTTTATTCAGAGAGAGGGGGTGAGGTGGGAGAGCTTCTGTCAGCAACATGCAGTCCTTGCTCTCTCTCCGCCAGCTCTGCTGGCCCAAGGCAACATAGTTTACATTCTAGTGCTCAGCCCGCAGACGTCTGCGCGTCCACGCCGAAAGAGAGAAGCGAACTGCAGCGGAAACCACACAGCTTAGCTCAGCTGCAGCATTTGTTTGTGTGATTTGGCCATTGGCGAACTGAAGAGAGAGGCAAGGCTGAGGAGAGAGCAAGGCTTACACACGCACCAGTCAAGGCCAAGGGAAAGGAGGAGAGATGGAGCTGCCCACCTCGCCAAATCGATCGAGGGTGGTGGTGGAGCCGCCCCCAACGCCCGGCGGCAGTGCAGCAGCGCCTGCGCCCTCGCCGCTGACCTCACATCCGCTCGTGGATTATCTGCTGAGTTTGGAGGAGGGGGGATCCCTGACGCCTCAAGTGCTCAACCTCTTGTTCGCAGCGGTACGCGAGTGCAGATTATTATGTCTTTGGGCGCCTGGGGGAGGGGCCATAGGTTTGCGTTTGTTTGCATTGGCCTGGCGCTCTCTTCGATTGAACATCAATTAAATCAATTTTGACATTTAACTCACGCATGCGCGTGGTGCCTGCGAACAGCTGCTGGGTGGGCCACCGAGCCGTGAGGTGGGAGCGGCGCTGGCGGAGCGCATTGTGCAGATCAAGCGGCCCAACACGCTGCCGGTGCTGCTGGCGGCCATCTGTCACTTCCCCGAGCACGAGCGCAAGGACAGGACCAAGACGCAGGAGCAGCGCGACAAGCTCAACAACGTCTACATGGACGGGCTCACCCTCCTCGACAAGCTCGCTGCCAAGTCGGTCAGCAACCTGTCCATGTGCGTGGTCACTCAGGAGTCCTTTCACCGCTGGCGCCTGCCTTGCGCACTCCTCGAGTGCCTGCCACACGTGCAGAATCAGCAGTTCCTTGGTACGCACTTATGTGCTGTCGTCGCCGTCGCTGCTCGCTCTGTTGTGTGCGTGCGTGCGTGTGCATGCTGTGTATGATGCGCTTGGTGCTAATAGTTGGATGGTGGTTGGTGCCAATGAACAGTGAATGCGCTGCGCCTGATGCAAACGCTAGGCAACTACAGCGTCTATGTGCGGGACATCAAGCAACTCATGCTCACCCTCAAGAAGGAGCTTGACAAGGGAGCGGTGCGTGGCCTCTCTATGTCTTCTCGTGTTCTCGTGCACTGCTGACCACGACTTGCTCTGTTTGCTGCAGTCGCCTCGCACCATTCATTACCTCAAAACACTGAAGGACATGACCCACCGGACCGGACCTCACGACTTCTTCCACTTTGATGGCCAGCAATCGGTAGCGATGACCCGCTTGACCCTCCTCAACGCGTCACAGATGTCCTGGTTGCTTTCTCTTACGCCTGTGTCCTATGTGCATGCTTTGTCGTCGACAGGGGATGAAGGTTCCTCCGTTGGACAGCTGGCCTGGCGGCGGCTATACATTCTGCTGCTGGTTCCGGGTGGAGGACTTCCACGATCCAAAGCTTCGCACCTCTGACCACTCCTATGAGCCACGGCTCTTGAGGTAACGATCCTCTTTCTCTCCGACAAGCTGATGGTGACGTGTTGGCTGACGGCTTTGTGCCTACTCTTGCTGAATGGCCATTTCAGTGTGTTGTCAGATACTGGTAGCGGTGTGGAGGTGTTCTTTGTGGCCAACGACCTGTTCATGGTTACGCATCACGCGGGCCAGCAGTCGGTGGTGCCCGTTCCGTTCAACCATTCATTCCGTGTCAAGGTGCGTTAGCCAACCCTTCCGCAATCCTTTTTGTCTCTTCTCACGTGGTGCAAATGACCTCAGGCGTGGTACTTCATCGCCGTCCGGCACGTGCAACGCCGATGGTCCCCGAGCGAAGTCCAGTTGTTTGTCAATGGCAAAATGGTAATGTCTCAAGACATGTCACAGCGATCATGATGGAGATCAATCGACTAATCTTGGGCCATCTTGAACGAGCAGGTGAACAACTCCGTCTGTAAATACCCAGCCGTGGAGGGGAAAGCCTATGCTTGGATCGGCACGAACATGAAGATACGCACGCCGTATCTTAACCTTCCGCGTGCCTCCTGCTTCTACGGCCAAATGGGATGCATCTACGTCTTTAAGGAAGCGCTCAGAGACGAGGTAGGGCAGATCTACTGTTCTTCTTTGCTCAAACAGCGCTCAGCTGATCAGTGCGTGTGCTCTCAGGACATCAACAATTTGAACGAACTAGGGCCCAACTACGTGCTGGGAAGGGAGCAAAAGTTCGACGAAGATAGGTGCGTGCAAGGTCATGACAATGCAAGCACACTTGAGCATGCACTAAGAGCTGTGTGGGCGTCTGTGCAGAGGGTTGAGCAAAGCGAAGCTGCTCTTTGGGTTTCAGCCAAAGGCTACGCGAGACACCATGTGCGTCGACATTGCGGCCGCGCTGACCCCATCGGCTGCCACTGGACGAGGCGGCATAGCGACATCGACCTCCACGTCAGTCAAAGGGTACAGCCTTCAGCAACTGGAACACCAGCGAACGCTCACTCACAAGCACCCTCAATTTCAGTTACCATGCCACGTTGCTGCCCGGCAGCACTCGCTACCTTACGATGCACGCTATCGATGCCATACACTGCTCAGGCGGTCTGGTATGTGCAGCTACGCACGCCCTATGCAATTGCCGTACTCTCACACGATTACTTTTTGCCAGCTTCTGGTTCTGCCGCTGCTCGAGAAGGTTCTCGGGCAGGCTGGGCGCCCTGACGATGCGACAGAAAGCAATGTCTCTCACTTGGTCTCTGATCTGCTCTTGCTCTTAAGTGGTAAGGCGCACTTTCCTTTTATACCCTTCCTTAGAGAACCAACCACGACCTCTAACGACACGACAACCCGTGTCTTCACTCCTCTCAGAATTGCTCGTGCGCAGCGGATCCACCGAGCAGCAAGAGTGGATCGACAAGGGAGGCTTTCAAGTCCTGGCATTCCTCCTACAGCGAGCGCCAGTGCACATTCTCGACGAAACTGTCCTTCAAGCGCTCAACGCTCTCGTTCTCTCCATTCCAAGTTCACGCCCGGGTACATAGCATTGCGTGCCTCCCGTCCATTGCTATTGTCGCCGCAATTCGCTTACTAAGCGACAATCCTCCAGACCTATTGCGTCTGGCGTATGAGTACCTCTTCCTCAATTTTGATCTATGGACTCGCTGCGGACACTCTCAGCAAAAGAGCTTGTTGGCGCTGATCATTCAGCACGCCAAGAAGAACCCCAAGGTCCGTTGAGCACATGACGGCGAGTGACAGTTTGAGAGCAGCGATACTCATTGAATGCATTTTCCACAACAGAGAGTATCGAAGTTGTTCCCGTGGCAGACGATCTTGGACGTCGTACGGCAGTACTACCCTCTGCCGAGCGTGGATGCGACCAACCCCAGTTCCAAGGCCGCCCACGACGAAATCACAGAATTGCGATCGTATCTGATCGAGGTGATGCGGCTCACGGTCGTAAAGGGAGTGCCACAAGGGCACATGGAAGCACTCGTCAAGTTCCTCAATGACCGAGTTGAATCGGCACAGCTGCATGGTATGCACACTGGTGAGTGGAGAACGATGACGAAATGCTAACCGAGCCTTGGTCCATTTCTGTGCTACACAGACATCCTGGGATTCCTGGCGTACACCATCGCCCAGACTATCGGCGCATCTCAGCAGCTCTACCAGAATCTGCATCGCGTACGTGTACCCTCTGCACAGCTGTCCTAGTGCGCTACAGTTCCTCAGGAGGCGACTCGTACGCGTGGATAAATGTGCAGATGTTCGACGAGTGCGGTGGGTGCCTTGCGCTCATCGGCCTGCTGAGCAGAGAGGACGAGGAGATCAAACGTAAGGTGCTTCTTCTCCTGACATCGCTGATGCAGTGGAGCGCCAGCTCTACCGCGGGCAACTACGGCAAACAGTTGCGCAAGAAGCTCGAAACGCACTTCTTCTCAAACCAGTGCTCCTTCATCGCCTATCATCTATCTCCCTATCCGCTTACCGGTACCTTGCACTCATGCCTGTAACAACAACCAGGTGTGTTCTCTCTTACCTAACCGATGTACGATCTTCCTCCACACAGCGCCGATCTACGCTGCTTTGTTCGCCTTCCTTGTGGAGGACGCCAGTTTCACCGAGCTCGACGGGAGCCAAAAGATCAAGAACAAGCAGATGCTCTCGGTCATCTTCGCTCTGCTGCCGTCGGCCGACATCTTCCTGCAACAGCAGATTTTGCAAGACTTCAACGTCCTGCTGTCCATTTCCGAGGAAGCCAGAGAGTGCTTCCTTTCTCAGTGGTAAGTGCACTGCACTACTCGTTCTGATTGCGAGTGTGACGCACATCCCTGATGCTATGCGTCTGTACATTTGGTACCTTAGGGGGTGGCAAAAATGGATGATCAACGTGCTGATTCCGCTGGTCATCCGCTCCGAACGAAGAGAATGGCAACGAAAGAGGGAGCTTGTCGAACGCAAGAAGAACAAGGCCCGTGAGCTCTCGCCCGAGAGCGGCAGGAGGGCGCGTGAGAAGCTTCGGGGCCGGTCATCCTCCTTGCCCCCGACCCTCGCCACGCTCTCCAACTCACTGTCCTCTCTATCGTCAACCATCTCGTCCTCATTCTCCTTCCTACCCTCGTTCTCGCCAACGGCTTCTCTCACCGCACTGCCCGCCAGCACTCCGCTACCGGTTGTTGCTTCATCATCACCCTCATCGCCACGAGAGGAAGAAGCCATCAAGGAGCTGGTCCTCAAGCTCATCGATCTCATCCTCTCCGGTGTGATGGACCGAAGCAACGGCTGGAAGGAAGTCGAGCAAATGAGGTATCACCTCTCCCTCTGCTCTGGATCTGTTTGCTGTTTCCTCTATCTAAACGCATGTATGCACATCAGACTGTGGCTGCAGCTGTTGTGCGTCGGCGGACGGATGCGTAACAACATCCAGCGATCGATATACTCCCACATTTTTGCCAACATTAAGGGCATCGTCACGAAGAAGGGCTACGGTAACATGAACCCGTTCAAGGGCGAGGCGACGGGCCAGAAGGGCCAGGCGACGAAGCGCAACGAGCCATCGCCCAAGGAGGCACCCAAGGAGAAGAGCAGCTGGTGGAGCGGTTTCACCAAGAGCTCTGACAAGAAGGACTCGGCGGACAAGGAGAGTGACAGCAAGGAGGGCGACTTTGCTTCGCCCTTCTACCAGAACTTCGTGCACATCGTGTCCATGTGCGAGGAGTTCCTGATCAACGACATGCGGAAGGAAGCACAGGAGGAAGAGGAGGAGGAAGCCCTGCTGGCCGACGAAGACGAGGAACCGGATGAAGAACTGCTCAAGAAGAAGCGAAAGCACAAGAAGGATCAGCTGCTGGCAGACTTTGGACTCATGGAACAGGCACTCTACATCTTCGATTGCCTGTTTTGGGATCAAGCCGTACTCGCTCAGGTACTTGCTCTTTGCTTCCTCCTTTTGCACTACGCTTGGGGCTGTGACTCATTTTGTCCGGCGGTGGCCTGTTGTTGTTCTCCTTGCAGGCAGCCAAGCAGCACTTGTTCCACATCAAGACAAGGCGCTTCCTGCAGATCATTGTTCAGATCACGCTGCTAGTCATCGACGTACGCTACACTCCTCAGTTACACTCACGATCGTAGATTCGCCGTTTGCGCCTAACTTCGACGTGTACGCCCGTAACAGAGGGCCAACCTGGTGTTGGGCACCGACCGCCAGAAGAAGTCCGTCAACCGTATGGCTGAGTTCCAGGAAGTGGTCACCAACTCGAAGCAGCGGGACCCCCTCGTGGCCGAAATGAACGAATACCTCACCTACTTCCTGGTCCAGAAGAAGGAACAGCACAAGATCCAAACCAACGTATGCATGCTGTCCTCGGTTGTACACGTATGCGTGGTCAACCGCTAACCTGCACTCTTTTTTCCACTGATAACAATCTCAGGTCATGCGCATGGTGCTGTTGGAGAACGTGCAACGCCTGCGCATTCTGTTCCCGTTTACTCTGGTGGGCAAACCGAACACCTATAGTCCTGAGCGCCTCCTGTGGTATGTCGTGACACTCTTCCAGCACAAGCTCTTCCTTCTGTTCGGCTTTCTAACACAACGTTCTCCACAATAGGGCCCTGCACCATCTGCTGAAGGCCATGCGTAGGGCGTTGCGTGATGACGGCCAGGCCGGCTGGGATCCCACATGGTTGAACTCGACACACTTGCAGTTTGGTGGGATTGAGCGCTAACATGCTTTTCATTTCAGGGACGGGATTGCTCAGATCGTGCGCGACTTGCTGCGGGAGAACCTGGGCACACTGGCCAACTCGCTTCCGCCCAACGTTAGCCTTCCGGCCGACCTCTCTTGTCTTGACCAAGTACGCTCCTCTTCTCAGCACGTTCTCGCTTGGCGCTTGGCACTTGGCGCTTGGTCATTGCTTATTGCGTTCTTCGTCCACAGAGCGAGTCTCCAGAACGCTTCATTGCTTACATCGGCGAACTGAACTCCAACTTCGAACTGCTCGAGATCATCACCGCAGCACAGAGAAGCGTGGAGGAGGAGAGCGGAAGCGTGCAGGCCCTCGAGGCGCGCATGAAGAAGGGAATCAGTAACATGCAGCAGGTACGTGCTATCCTTATCTGCTCGGAGGAGCACGCACTGTGCACGTCGCTCATGGTCATTTGGCGATTCAGGCCATCGAGAGGGAGAGGGAGTCCAACTCCATTCACGAATCTCGACTGCGCAAAGATATCGACGAGTTGCAGCAGAACCACTCCTCTGCGGAGCTCAATCGACGCTCGGCCAAGTCGGTGGCGATCGGCACGCGAAAGAGGTACGGGCAATCCTCCTATCATCGCCTCCGATCAGAGAAACTGACTTAAACACACCTCAGGATGATCGAGCAACTGTGGAAGAAGCTTCGTCACGCTCTCACCAACGAGCGGTCGCCCTGGGCCGAGGAGCAGAAGAAGAAAGTGTACTGGAAGGTACACATGAGCCACCACACTTACGTATTTGTGACGGCTTTTGTACTGATGTCTGGTGCGGCTACAACTTGCAGTTGGATGCAGTGGAGGACCACCAGAGAAGGAGAATGAGGCTCATCCCCGACGAAGAGGGTAACGCGCACGAAGAGGCCTCCTGGGAGGTGCGAGTGATGCGACGGGCTCAACACGGTATGTGCCATCTCATTGAATCGTTGTTGCTGTCTTGCCTTGCTTGCCTCAGTACATTGATACCCAGTTCCTCTTGTAGCTATGTCACCGTCTAAGAAGAAGGGCGCAGAGGAAGAACAACAAGGAGGCGAAGAAGAGCTGTTCCAAAGCCTGCTCTCTCAGCTCAAGGTCAACGCCAGCATCACCTTTGAGGATGCCGGTTCGCTGCAGCAAGAAGAGGAGGTCGAACAGCAGGAGAGCATGGAAGACAGCACATCAAGCGCCCTGCTAGAATCCTCAGAATCCACACTCAAGGAGAAGGAAGATCCGGACTGGGTCCTCATGGATATCAATAAGAACACGTATGTCGGCCTAGAACTGGAGCAGAAGGAGACCGTCGTCTTCTCCACCGACTGTCAAATGGTACGCGCATTCATTTGCTACACGTACCATCTGCTACACGTCCCTTGTGTGTCACGTCCCATCTAACCCGCTTTGCGTTGAACGCCGCAGGTTCGGCCATTGCAAGTGATCGACGGCAGGCTCGACATCACCAAGGCCAATGTCTACTTCTTCATTCGCGACCGAGCTGTGCAGGAGAAGGGCGTGCGCGACCGCAAGTGGCCCATCGTGCAGGTAGACGCCGTGCACCGCCGCCGGTACGTCACTTAACTTGGCTCTCCCCCTTTGGTCTTGTCTGATTCTCACTGTCATCTTCCCTTTATGCGTGAAGGTATCTTCTCCGATGGAACGCGCTCGAGGTGTTCCTCAAGAACAGGAAGAACTACATGTTCCAGTTCCCATCCGAGAAAGTGCGGAAGAAGGTGTTTGACACGCTCGTGTCAATCCTCAAGTCCACGGGGAGGACCATCGAACCCAACCGGTTCACGACAGCGCATCCTCAAGATATCATGCAGGTACGCGAGTTTTACTCACCAAGCGCTGGCTCAGCACTCACGCGTGGCCTTCTGTACACCACTTCCAGAGGTCGGGCTACACCCAAGCATGGGTCGAGCGACGCATCTCCAACTTTGAGTATCTGGTACTACAGAGCGAACCTAGTATTTGCAGCTCTGAAGCGTGCTCATCACAACCCTCCTTCTCTCTTCACTAGATGTACTGCAACACCATCGCGGGGAGGACCTACAACGACCTTACACAGTATCCCGTTTTCCCCTGGGTACATATTCGGCCTCGGTCTCACACCTTAAGACGTATCTCTGACGCCTTGATCAGGTGCTGGCTGACTATGAATCGAGCACGATCGATCTCGGTGATCCTCGCTCCTACCGCGATCTCTCCAAGCCAGGTATTAACACGCACCCTCGCTAAGCCTACCTCAGCTGCCCTCGCCTAATGGTGTCACTCTCTGTTTCCCGCAATTAGTTGGAGCGCTCGAGCCAGGGCGTTTGCAGCGCTTCATCGAACGATACGAGATGTTTGACGATCCGCAGGTTCCCAAGTTCCACTACGGCTCGCACTACAGCAGGTAAGGCAGTATTTCCTGGTGGTGCATGGGAGTCAAATCTCTTTGGCTGACTCTTAGCCCTTGCGTAAAGTGTGGGCTCGGTGCTCTACTACCTGCTTCGGCTGCAGCCGTTCTCGCGGTATGCCATCAAGCTGCAGGGCGGTACCTTCGATCATCCCGACAGGCAGTTCCACTCGATCTGGCAAAGCTGGCAGAACGTTCTCACTGACTTCAGCGATGTCAAGGAGTTGACTCCCGGTATGATTCACCATCGGCGCACATACACGCACGCACGCACGCACACGCAGGGCACTGACACGCTCCTTGGTACAGAGTTCTTCTACCTTCCCGAATTTTTGACCAACTCGTCCGGCTTCGACCTCGGGATCATGCAAAACGGGCACAAGGTCGACGACGTACAGCTCCCGCCGTGGGCGAGCTCCGCCGAGGAGTTCATCCTCATCCAGCGCGAAGCATTGGAGAGCGATTACGTATCGCAAAACCTGCACCACTGGATCGATCTCATTTTTGGTACGCGATCGGCAATCAACCGCGACGTCGCACGCTGCTGCTGATCGTCTTTTGATCTCCAACACTTACATGTTGGCCGTGTAGGTTACAAGCAACGCGGTCCCGCCGCCGTGGCTTCCCACAACCTGTTCTATTTCCTCACCTACGAAGGTAAGCTCTGTCTGCCACGTTTATGACGAGACCTTATGCCTAACGTCGCTGGGGCGGTTATGAAGGTGCGGTCGATCTGGATTCCATCAAGAACGATGTCGAACGTGAGGCCGTGGAGGTGCAGATTGCCAACTTTGGCCAGACGCCCTCACAGCTCTTCGTGTCGCCTCACCCCAGTCGCAACCCACCGGGCTACATATTCCATCCAAGCGGTACAATGCTAGTTCATTCGTGCGCATTAAGAAGGAGGAGACGGCCTCACCGGTGCACTGTTCTCTTTTCTGCTGTTCAGATTTAAAGCCATTCGCGCACAGCACGCTCTCCTTCTCGCCGCCGCAGGTGATGCTGGCACTCCCCAACGCGTTCGTTGCCATCTGTGCGAGAGGCGAGACCTATGCTCGCCGATGGTTGCCCGAAGGCAACGGACAAGGGTATGACAGACAAACTTTGTCGGGTGGCTCTGCTTCATAGCGATACTCATCGGTCTCGCTCTCTCCTTCTCTGGCGTCATCCAGACTCCCGTTCAGTTTTGAGGCCAGCTCACACTGGTCCTGTGGACTGGAGGCTCCGTTTGCGATCATCAACAGCGAAGACGACGACGCCTCCTACGGCAGCGGCAACCGACCTCCCACGGCGTACTCCTTGGCCTGTATACAGAAGGACAACGCTTTCTGCCTCCTTCAAAACTCGAGCGTCATCCAGAGTACGCTGGTGTTCTTCTTGCTATCACACATCAATGTTTACTATGTCACTCACGCGCTTGTGATGGTGTTTACAGCCTTCCGCGAGCACAGAGCCGACATCACGTGTTTTGCCTCGAGTAAGAACGTGGTGGTGAGCGGGTCCAAGGACACCTGCGTCATTGTTTGGAATCTCCATTCGAGCTCCTCGACCAAGCGTATCGACCCGACGCCGCGCCATATACTGCGCGCTCACGGTAAGTCGTCACCTGCATCTCCGTTTCACACGACTCCATGCTTGTCTGTATCTCTATTACAAAGTGTCCTGTCTCCGCCGCGACTGCACAGACGAGGAAGTGACTTGCGTAGCCATTGCTGAGGGACTTGACCTGGTCGTAAGTGGAAGCAAGGATGGCACTTGCGTGCTTCATGCTCTATTCTCGGGCAAGTATCTGCGCACGATCAGGTACCGTGTCACTCAACGTTCATTCACCCCACTGCAAACGCGCCGCTTACATTCAAGGTGCGTGCGGCTGTTCTACAGGTGTGAGGGAGTCGTGGAGAAGCTCGGCCTGTCGGGACGTGGCGAGATTGTCATCTGCACGCAAAACGACATCCTGCTTTACTCGATCAACGGTGAGCTGCTGGCACAATGCCCCTGCGAGGACAAGCTCACCTGTTTGCAGATTGTTCCCTCATCGACATCCGGTACGTGGCACATCGCTCTCGACCTCAAGCGTACACCAGTGCGGCATTACTCACACGCTCGATCATCAGACGGACCGGCAAGAGAGCGTTTCTTGATCACTGCGAGCAACTACATCGTCATCCGGCGCCTGGACGACCTCGCTCCGATTCACAAGCTCGACTACAACCTGCGGGCACCTCACACACCTCCTTCGCCTGTCACTGCGTTCTCGCTTGTGACGTTCCCTCACACGGACGACACCAAGCGAAGGTACGAACTTGATGCCCTGATGCTGCGAATGTGGCCTGATCGAGTTTCGTTGATGTCACAGCAGCGACAACGCGACGACCACGGCTGCGCTGTTCGTGGGACTCCAAAGCGGCGAGATGATGATGTACGCTGTCGACCCCAGCGGCGTGCTTCGGGGCCTAGAAGACGGCGGCAGCGAGGATGACGAGGACGA
>CDFA01024120.1:0-10301 GCA_000826305.1 Acanthamoeba healyi | reverse complement strand
CACGAGTCGAGGGGTGTGGTAATGCGTACACGCTCGGTTCGCAACGCCGCTGCACGTTTGTCGCGATCCCTATTTACAGATCCTCGCTTGTGCCGGACGACGGCGAGCTGGCGCCCTCAAGACCGCCGCGCGGCGGTTCCTCAGCGGCCTCTGGGCGAGTGCCGTCATCATCGCCTTCGACTTCAAAATCGTCCTCGTCATCCTCGCTGCCGCCGTCTTCTAGGCCCCGAAGCACGCCGCTGGGGTCGACAGCGTACATCATCATCTCGCCGCTTTGGAGTCCCACGAACAGCGCAGCCGTGGTCGTCGCGTTGTCGCTGCTGTGACATCAACGAAACTCGATCAGGCCACATTCGCAGCATCAGGGCATCAAGTTCGTACCTTCGCTTGGTGTCGTCCGTGTGAGGGAACGTCACAAGCGAGAACGCAGTGACAGGCGAAGGAGGTGTGTGAGGTGCCCGCAGGTTGTAGTCGAGCTTGTGAATCGGAGCGAGGTCGTCCAGGCGCCGGATGACGATGTAGTTGCTCGCAGTGATCAAGAAACGCTCTCTTGCCGGTCCGTCTGATGATCGAGCGTGTGAGTAATGCCGCACTGGTGTACGCTTGAGGTCGAGAGCGATGTGCCACGTACCGGATGTCGATGAGGGAACAATCTGCAAACAGGTGAGCTTGTCCTCGCAGGGGCATTGTGCCAGCAGCTCACCGTTGATCGAGTAAAGCAGGATGTCGTTTTGCGTGCAGATGACAATCTCGCCACGTCCCGACAGGCCGAGCTTCTCCACGACTCCCTCACACCTGTAGAACAGCCGCACGCACCTTGAATGTAAGCGGCGCGTTTGCAGTGGGGTGAATGAACGTTGAGTGACACGGTACCTGATCGTGCGCAGATACTTGCCCGAGAATAGAGCATGAAGCACGCAAGTGCCATCCTTGCTTCCACTTACGACCAGGTCAAGTCCCTCAGCAATGGCTACGCAAGTCACTTCCTCGTCTGTGCAGTCGCGGCGGAGACAGGACACTTTGTAATAGAGATACAGACAAGCATGGAGTCGTGTGAAACGGAGATGCAGGTGACGACTTACCGTGAGCGCGCAGTATATGGCGCGGCGTCGGGTCGATACGCTTGGTCGAGGAGCTCGAATGGAGATTCCAAACAATGACGCAGGTGTCCTTGGACCCGCTCACCACCACGTTCTTACTCGAGGCAAAACACGTGATGTCGGCTCTGTGCTCGCGGAAGGCTGTAAACACCATCACAAGCGCGTGAGTGACATAGTAAACATTGATGTGTGATAGCAAGAAGAACACCAGCGTACTCTGGATGACGCTCGAGTTTTGAAGGAGGCAGAAAGCGTTGTCCTTCTGTATACAGGCCAAGGAGTACGCCGTGGGAGGTCGGTTGCCGCTGCCGTAGGAGGCGTCGTCGTCTTCGCTGTTGATGATCGCAAACGGAGCCTCCAGTCCACAGGACCAGTGTGAGCTGGCCTCAAAACTGAACGGGAGTCTGGATGACGCCAGAGAAGGAGAGAGCGAGACCGATGAGTATCGCTATGAAGCAGAGCCACCCGACAAAGTTTGTCTGTCATACCCTTGTCCGTTGCCTTCGGGCAACCATCGGCGAGCATAGGTCTCGCCTCTCGCACAGATGGCAACGAACGCGTTGGGGAGTGCCAGCATCACCTGCGGCGGCGAGAAGGAGAGCGTGCTGTGCGCGAATGGCTTTAAATCTGAACAGCAGAAAAGAGAACAGTGCACCGGTGAGGCCGTCTCCTCCTTCTTAATGCGCACGAATGAACTAGCATTGTACCGCTTGGATGGAATATGTAGCCCGGTGGGTTGCGACTGGGGTGAGGCGACACGAAGAGCTGTGAGGGCGTCTGGCCAAAGTTGGCAATCTGCACCTCCACGGCCTCACGTTCGACATCGTTCTTGATGGAATCCAGATCGACCGCACCTTCATAACCGCCCCAGCGACGTTAGGCATAAGGTCTCGTCATAAACGTGGCAGACAGAGCTTACCTTCGTAGGTGAGGAAATAGAACAGGTTGTGGGAAGCCACGGCGGCGGGACCGCGTTGCTTGTAACCTACACGGCCAACATGTAAGTGTTGGAGATCAAAAGACGATCAGCAGCAGCGTGCGACGTCGCGGTTGATTGCCGATCGCGTACCAAAAATGAGATCGATCCAGTGGTGCAGGTTTTGCGATACGTAATCGCTCTCCAATGCTTCGCGCTGGATGAGGATGAACTCCTCGGCGGAGCTCGCCCACGGCGGGAGCTGTACGTCGTCGACCTTGTGCCCGTTTTGCATGATCCCGAGGTCGAAGCCGGACGAGTTGGTCAAAAATTCGGGAAGGTAGAAGAACTCTGTACCAAGGAGCGTGTCAGTGCCCTGCGTGTGCGTGCGTGCGTGCGTGTATGTGCGCCGATGGTGAATCATACCGGGAGTCAACTCCTTGACATCGCTGAAGTCAGTGAGAACGTTCTGCCAGCTTTGCCAGATCGAGTGGAACTGCCTGTCGGGATGATCGAAGGTACCGCCCTGCAGCTTGATGGCATACCGCGAGAACGGCTGCAGCCGAAGCAGGTAGTAGAGCACCGAGCCCACACTTTACGCAAGGGCTAAGAGTCAGCCAAAGAGATTTGACTCCCATGCACCACCAGGAAATACTGCCTTACCTGCTGTAGTGCGAGCCGTAGTGGAACTTGGGAACCTGCGGATCGTCAAACATCTCGTATCGTTCGATGAAGCGCTGCAAACGCCCTGGCTCGAGCGCTCCAACTAATTGCGGGAAACAGAGAGTGACACCATTAGGCGAGGGCAGCTGAGGTAGGCTTAGCGAGGGTGCGTGTTAATACCTGGCTTGGAGAGATCGCGGTAGGAGCGAGGATCACCGAGATCGATCGTGCTCGATTCATAGTCAGCCAGCACCTGATCAAGGCGTCAGAGATACGTCTTAAGGTGTGAGACCGAGGCCGAATATGTACCCAGGGGAAAACGGGATACTGTGTAAGGTCGTTGTAGGTCCTCCCCGCGATGGTGTTGCAGTACATCTAGTGAAGAGAGAAGGAGGGTTGTGATGAGCACGCTTCAGAGCTGCAAATACTAGGTTCGCTCTGTAGTACCAGATACTCAAAGTTGGAGATGCGTCGCTCGACCCATGCTTGGGTGTAGCCCGACCTCTGGAAGTGGTGTACAGAAGGCCACGCGTGAGTGCTGAGCCAGCGCTTGGTGAGTAAAACTCGCGTACCTGCATGATATCTTGAGGATGCGCTGTCGTGAACCGGTTGGGTTCGATGGTCCTCCCCGTGGACTTGAGGATTGACACGAGCGTGTCAAACACCTTCTTCCGCACTTTCTCGGATGGGAACTGGAACATGTAGTTCTTCCTGTTCTTGAGGAACACCTCGAGCGCGTTCCATCGGAGAAGATACCTTCACGCATAAAGGGAAGATGACAGTGAGAATCAGACAAGACCAAAGGGGGAGAGCCAAGTTAAGTGACGTACCGGCGGCGGTGCACGGCGTCTACCTGCACGATGGGCCACTTGCGGTCGCGCACGCCCTTCTCCTGCACAGCTCGGTCGCGAATGAAGAAGTAGACATTGGCCTTGGTGATGTCGAGCCTGCCGTCGATCACTTGCAATGGCCGAACCTGCGGCGTTCAACGCAAAGCGGGTTAGATGGGACGTGACACACAAGGGACGTGTAGCAGATGGTACGTGTAGCAAATGAATGCGCGTACCATTTGACAGTCGGTGGAGAAGACGACGGTCTCCTTCTGCTCCAGTTCTAGGCCGACATACGTGTTCTTATTGATATCCATGAGGACCCAGTCCGGATCTTCCTTCTCCTTGAGTGTGGATTCTGAGGATTCTAGCAGGGCGCTTGATGTGCTGTCTTCCATGCTCTCCTGCTGTTCGACCTCCTCTTCTTGCTGCAGCGAACCGGCATCCTCAAAGGTGATGCTGGCGTTGACCTTGAGCTGAGAGAGCAGGCTTTGGAACAGCTCTTCTTCGCCTCCTTGTTGTTCTTCCTCTGCGCCCTTCTTCTTAGACGGTGACATAGCTACAAGAGGAACTGGGTATCAATGTACTGAGGCAAGCAAGGCAAGACAGCAACAACGATTCAATGAGATGGCACATACCGTGTTGAGCCCGTCGCATCACTCGCACCTCCCAGGAGGCCTCTTCGTGCGCGTTACCCTCTTCGTCGGGGATGAGCCTCATTCTCCTTCTCTGGTGGTCCTCCACTGCATCCAACTGCAAGTTGTAGCCGCACCAGACATCAGTACAAAAGCCGTCACAAATACGTAAGTGTGGTGGCTCATGTGTACCTTCCAGTACACTTTCTTCTTCTGCTCCTCGGCCCAGGGCGACCGCTCGTTGGTGAGAGCGTGACGAAGCTTCTTCCACAGTTGCTCGATCATCCTGAGGTGTGTTTAAGTCAGTTTCTCTGATCGGAGGCGATGATAGGAGGATTGCCCGTACCTCTTTCGCGTGCCGATCGCCACCGACTTGGCCGAGCGTCGATTGAGCTCCGCAGAGGAGTGGTTCTGCTGCAACTCGTCGATATCTTTGCGCAGTCGAGATTCGTGAATGGAGTTGGACTCCCTCTCCCTCTCGATGGCCTGAATCGCCAAATGACCATGAGCGACGTGCACAGTGCGTGCTCCTCCGAGCAGATAAGGATAGCACGTACCTGCTGCATGTTACTGATTCCCTTCTTCATGCGCGCCTCGAGGGCCTGCACGCTTCCGCTCTCCTCCTCCACGCTTCTCTGTGCTGCGGTGATGATCTCGAGCAGTTCGAAGTTGGAGTTCAGTTCGCCGATGTAAGCAATGAAGCGTTCTGGAGACTCGCTCTGTGGACGAAGAACGCAATAAGCAATGACCAAGCGCCAAGTGCCAAGCGCCAAGCGAGAACGTGCTGAGAAGAGGAGCGTACTTGGTCAAGACAAGAGAGGTCGGCCGGAAGGCTAACGTTGGGCGGAAGCGAGTTGGCCAGTGTGCCCAGGTTCTCCCGCAGCAAGTCGCGCACGATCTGAGCAATCCCGTCCCTGAAATGAAAAGCATGTTAGCGCTCAATCCCACCAAACTGCAAGTGTGTCGAGTTCAACCATGTGGGATCCCAGCCGGCCTGGCCGTCATCACGCAACGCCCTACGCATGGCCTTCAGCAGATGGTGCAGGGCCCTATTGTGGAGAACGTTGTGTTAGAAAGCCGAACAGAAGGAAGAGCTTGTGCTGGAAGAGTGTCACGACATACCACAGGAGGCGCTCAGGACTATAGGTGTTCGGTTTGCCCACCAGAGTAAACGGGAACAGAATGCGCAGGCGTTGCACGTTCTCCAACAGCACCATGCGCATGACCTGAGATTGTTATCAGTGGAAAAAAGAGTGCAGGTTAGCGGTTGACCACGCATACGTGTACAACCGAGGACAGCATGCATACGTTGGTTTGGATCTTGTGCTGTTCCTTCTTCTGGACCAGGAAGTAGGTGAGGTATTCGTTCATTTCGGCCACGAGGGGGTCCCGCTGCTTCGAGTTGGTGACCACTTCCTGGAACTCAGCCATACGGTTGACGGACTTCTTCTGGCGGTCGGTGCCCAACACCAGGTTGGCCCTCTGTTACGGGCGTACACGTCGAAGTTAGGCGCAAACGGCGAATCTACGATCGTGAGTGTAACTGAGGAGTGTAGCGTACGTCGATGACTAGCAGCGTGATCTGAACAATGATCTGCAGGAAGCGCCTTGTCTTGATGTGGAACAAGTGCTGCTTGGCTGCCTGCAAGGAGAACAACAACAGGCCACCGCCGGACAAAATGAGTCACAGCCCCAAGCGTAGTGCAAAAGGAGGAAGCAAAGAGCAAGTACCTGAGCGAGTACGGCTTGATCCCAAAACAGGCAATCGAAGATGTAGAGTGCCTGTTCCATGAGTCCAAAGTCTGCCAGCAGCTGATCCTTCTTGTGCTTTCGCTTCTTCTTGAGCAGTTCTTCATCCGGTTCCTCGTCTTCGTCGGCCAGCAGGGCTTCCTCCTCCTCTTCCTCCTGTGCTTCCTTCCGCATGTCGTTGATCAGGAACTCCTCGCACATGGACACGATGTGCACGAAGTTCTGGTAGAAGGGCGAAGCAAAGTCGCCCTCCTTGCTGTCACTCTCCTTGTCCGCCGAGTCCTTCTTGTCAGAGCTCTTGGTGAAACCGCTCCACCAGCTGCTCTTCTCCTTGGGTGCCTCCTTGGGCGATGGCTCGTTGCGCTTCGTCGCCTGGCCCTTCTGGCCCGTCGCCTCGCCCTTGAACGGGTTCATGTTACCGTAGCCCTTCTTCGTGACGATGCCCTTAATGTTGGCAAAAATGTGGGAGTATATCGATCGCTGGATGTTGTTACGCATCCGTCCGCCGACGCACAACAGCTGCAGCCACAGTCTGATGTGCATACATGCGTTTAGATAGAGGAAACAGCAAACAGATCCAGAGCAGAGGGAGAGGTGATACCTCATTTGCTCGACTTCCTTCCAGCCGTTGCTTCGGTCCATCACACCGGAGAGGATGAGATCGATGAGCTTGAGGACCAGCTCCTTGATGGCTTCTTCCTCTCGTGGCGATGAGGGTGATGATGAAGCAACAACCGGTAGCGGAGTGCTGGCGGGCAGTGCGGTGAGAGAAGCCGTTGGCGAGAACGAGGGTAGGAAGGAGAATGAGGACGAGATGGTTGACGATAGAGAGGACAGTGAGTTGGAGAGCGTGGCGAGGGTCGGGGGCAAGGAGGATGACCGGCCCCGAAGCTTCTCACGCGCCCTCCTGCCGCTCTCGGGCGAGAGCTCACGGGCCTTGTTCTTCTTGCGTTCGACAAGCTCCCTCTTTCGTTGCCATTCTCTTCGTTCGGAGCGGATGACCAGCGGAATCAGCACGTTGATCATCCATTTTTGCCACCCCCTAAGGTACCAAATGTACAGACGCATAGCATCAGGGATGTGCGTCACACTCGCAATCAGAACGAGTAGTGCAGTGCACTTACCACTGAGAAAGGAAGCACTCTCTGGCTTCCTCGGAAATGGACAGCAGGACGTTGAAGTCTTGCAAAATCTGCTGTTGCAGGAAGATGTCGGCCGACGGCAGCAGAGCGAAGATGACCGAGAGCATCTGCTTGTTCTTGATCTTTTGGCTCCCGTCGAGCTCGGTGAAACTGGCGTCCTCCACAAGGAAGGCGAACAAAGCAGCGTAGATCGGCGCTGTGTGGAGGAAGATCGTACATCGGTTAGGTAAGAGAGAACACACCTGGTTGTTGTTACAGGCATGAGTGCAAGGTACCGGTAAGCGGATAGGGAGATAGATGATAGGCGATGAAGGAGCACTGGTTTGAGAAGAAGTGCGTTTCGAGCTTCTTGCGCAACTGTTTGCCGTAGTTGCCCGCGGTAGAGCTGGCGCTCCACTGCATCAGCGATGTCAGGAGAAGAAGCACCTTACGTTTGATCTCCTCGTCCTCTCTGCTCAGCAGGCCGATGAGCGCAAGGCACCCACCGCACTCGTCGAACATCTGCACATTTATCCACGCGTACGAGTCGCCTCCTGAGGAACTGTAGCGCACTAGGACAGCTGTGCAGAGGGTACACGTACGCGATGCAGATTCTGGTAGAGCTGCTGAGATGCGCCGATAGTCTGGGCGATGGTGTACGCCAGGAATCCCAGGATGTCTGTGTAGCACAGAAATGGACCAAGGCTCGGTTAGCATTTCGTCATCGTTCTCCACTCACCAGTGTGCATACCATGCAGCTGTGCCGATTCAACTCGGTCATTGAGGAACTTGACGAGTGCTTCCATGTGCCCTTGTGGCACTCCCTTTACGACCGTGAGCCGCATCACCTCGATCAGATACGATCGCAATTCTGTGATTTCGTCGTGGGCGGCCTTGGAACTGGGGTTGGTCGCATCCACGCTCGGCAGAGGGTAGTACTGCCGTACGACGTCCAAGATCGTCTGCCACGGGAACAACTTCGATACTCTCTGTTGTGGAAAATGCATTCAATGAGTATCGCTGCTCTCAAACTGTCACTCGCCGTCATGTGCTCAACGGACCTTGGGGTTCTTCTTGGCGTGCTGAATGATCAGCGCCAACAAGCTCTTTTGCTGAGAGTGTCCGCAGCGAGTCCATAGATCAAAATTGAGGAAGAGGTACTCATACGCCAGACGCAATAGGTCTGGAGGATTGTCGCTTAGTAAGCGAATTGCGGCGACAATAGCAATGGACGGGAGGCACGCAATGCTATGTACCCGGGCGTGAACTTGGAATGGAGAGAACGAGAGCGTTGAGCGCTTGAAGGACAGTTTCGTCGAGAATGTGCACTGGCGCTCGCTGTAGGAGGAATGCCAGGACTTGAAAGCCTCCCTTGTCGATCCACTCTTGCTGCTCGGTGGATCCGCTGCGCACGAGCAATTCTGAGAGGAGTGAAGACACGGGTTGTCGTGTCGTTAGAGGTCGTGGTTGGTTCTCTAAGGAAGGGTATAAAAGGAAAGTGCGCCTTACCACTTAAGAGCAAGAGCAGATCAGAGACCAAGTGAGAGACATTGCTTTCTGTCGCATCGTCAGGGCGCCCAGCCTGCCCGAGAACCTTCTCGAGCAGCGGCAGAACCAGAAGCTGGCAAAAAGTAATCGTGTGAGAGTACGGCAATTGCATAGGGCGTGCGTAGCTGCACATACCAGACCGCCTGAGCAGTGTATGGCATCGATAGCGTGCATCGTAAGGTAGCGAGTGCTGCCGGGCAGCAACGTGGCATGGTAACTGAAATTGAGGGTGCTTGTGAGTGAGCGTTCGCTGGTGTTCCAGTTGCTGAAGGCTGTACCCTTTGACTGACGTGGAGGTCGATGTCGCTATGCCGCCTCGTCCAGTGGCAGCCGATGGGGTCAGCGCGGCCGCAATGTCGACGCACATGGTGTCTCGCGTAGCCTTTGGCTGAAACCCAAAGAGCAGCTTCGCTTTGCTCAACCCTCTGCACAGACGCCCACACAGCTCTTAGTGCATGCTCAAGTGTGCTTGCATTGTCATGACCTTGCACGCACCTATCTTCGTCGAACTTTTGCTCCCTTCCCAGCACGTAGTTGGGCCCTAGTTCGTTCAAATTGTTGATGTCCTGAGAGCACACGCACTGATCAGCTGAGCGCTGTTTGAGCAAAGAAGAACAGTAGATCTGCCCTACCTCGTCTCTGAGCGCTTCCTTAAAGACGTAGATGCATCCCATTTGGCCGTAGAAGCAGGAGGCACGCGGAAGGTTAAGATACGGCGTGCGTATCTTCATGTTCGTGCCGATCCAAGCATAGGCTTTCCCCTCCACGGCTGGGTATTTACAGACGGAGTTGTTCACCTGCTCGTTCAAGATGGCCCAAGATTAGTCGATTGATCTCCATCATGATCGCTGTGACATGTCTTGAGACATTACCATTTTGCCATTGACAAACAACTGGACTTCGCTCGGGGACCATCGGCGTTGCACGTGCCGGACGGCGATGAAGTACCACGCCTGAGGTCATTTGCACCACGTGAGAAGAGACAAAAAGGATTGCGGAAGGGTTGGCTAACGCACCTTGACACGGAATGAATGGTTGAACGGAACGGGCACCACCGACTGCTGGCCCGCGTGATGCGTAACCATGAACAGGTCGTTGGCCACAAAGAACACCTCCACACCGCTACCAGTATCTGACAACACACTGAAATGGCCATTCAGCAAGAGTAGGCACAAAGCCGTCAGCCAACACGTCACCATCAGCTTGTCGGAGAGAAAGAGGATCGTTACCTCAAGAGCCGTGGCTCATAGGAGTGGTCAGAGGTGCGAAGCTTTGGATCGTGGAAGTCCTCCACCCGGAACCAGCAGCAGAATGTATAGCCGCCGCCAGGCCAGCTGTCCAACGGAGGAACCTTCATCCCCTGTCGACGACAAAGCATGCACATAGGACACAGGCGTAAGAGAAAGCAACCAGGACATCTGTGACGCGTTGAGGAGGGTCAAGCGGGTCATCGCTACCGATTGCTGGCCATCAAAGTGGAAGAAGTCGTGAGGTCCGGTCCGGTGGGTCATGTCCTTCAGTGTTTTGAGGTAATGAATGGTGCGAGGCGACTGCAGCAAACAGAGCAAGTCGTGGTCAGCAGTGCACGAGAACACGAGAAGACATAGAGAGGCCACGCACCGCTCCCTTGTCAAGCTCCTTCTTGAGGGTGAGCATGAGTTGCTTGATGTCCCGCACATAGACGCTGTAGTTGCCTAGCGTTTGCATCAGGCGCAGCGCATTCACTGTTCATTGGCACC
>CDFA01024119.1:0-16444 GCA_000826305.1 Acanthamoeba healyi | reverse complement strand
TGTGGTTGTGTTATCTATGTACATCATGTGCACTGCGGCGGGATGAAGCGAGCGAGCGAGCGAGTGTGTGAGGTGAGTTGGAGTGTTCAGGAACTGAGGCCGCTGCCCGCCGGGGTGGTGATGACGCTCGTGGGACGGTCAGAGAGGCGGTGGAGAAGCGACAGGGCCGTGCGCGCGTAGCTCTCCTTGGTGATGCCGTTGAGCACGCAATCCACCTGCGGCTGCTTCATGAGCCAACCCAGGCAGAACTCCTCCAGCGACTCCTGCCTCGGCTCGGCCGTCGCTTGCTGGCCGGCGCCGGTGCCCACCATCGGCCGAGCTTGATCGCCGTGACCGCCACCATCAGCCCCGCCGTTCTCGATCGCCGTCTGGGTCTTCCTCCTGTACCCCATACCGAGCTCCTCCACGCACTTCTCGGTACGCACATAGCAATGGTGTCGCACCATCTCCTTGTACACGTCGAGGAACTGCTGCAGCATCGACGTGTCGCTCTCTGTTGATCGTGCACGCCCCAGATGGCTCACATGTTAGGTACGCCGCAGCGCAGCACGGATCACAGAGCCCAGCACGAGGCGAAAGGCGAGAGGTAAGGTACCTTGCAGGAAGAGCGCGCGTATGGTCTGCTTCATGACGGGGATGATGTTCTGGGCCAGTGCGTGCTCGTAGTGGAACGTGGACCCGAACTCGGTCTTCATCTGGTCCAGTTCGCGTATGAGGTTGACGATGGCCCACGTATCGCCGCGGCTGCTGAAGTGGGCCGTCACGTCGTCCCTCACCCTCTCGTAGGATTCCGGTCGAGCGTACGATGCCAATCTGCACATAACGACCACACGCATGAGAGTTAGGTATCATCATCACACTCCCCTGCCACCGCGACAAGCCAGCGCACCTGAAGCTGCCTTGAGGGGTGAACGCGTTGAGCGGGCGGTTGACGAGCACTCTGAGCCCGTGATCGCGAGCCCACTGACCACAGCCTGTTGCGCGAGCAAGAATTGCAAGTCAGTGTCCGCGATGGTCATCTGGCTGCGGAGAGAGGGACAGCGCTGCCACCACACACGTGCCTTTGAGTCCCTCCTGCTCGAAGATGTTGGCCGGGAACTGAACTGTCGAGAAGGAGTGGGTCATGTTGCCCGCCGCCTGGGCAGCCTGTGAGGCGAGCTCGATGAGGCCCTCGTACGGGAGGAAGAAGGGATCGGTGTCCTTGAGGCTGAACGAGTTGCTCGATACGCCGTAGCTCCGGATCCGGCCACGGCTCACCTCGTGTTCGAGCTCCTCAAAGGCCGCCTTGACCCGATCGAGCATGCGCTGGCGGTGGAGCGCGACCTGAGCCTCGGGCGACTCCATCGTAACGTTCTTGAGGAGGTAGTACTCGGGATTGTGCAGGAGGTACACGTCGATGTAGTCAGTACCCAGCCGAGCGAGAGATTGAGCGACTTGGTCTCTGCACAGTCATCGATCGGTTCGAGATAGTTGGGTCAGTGGTTGATGCACTCGCGTGCGTGCGTGCGTGCGTGCGAGAGAGAGAGAGAGAGCGAGAGCTCAACGGCGCCAGTGAGGAGCGGATGAGTTACTTGATGAAGAGCGGGTGAATGGAGTGAAGACAGTCAGGAGAGTAGGCGATGACGTCGCTATCTGGCACCTGCAGCTCTCCGCTCTTGAGCCGCTCGAGCGTCTTGCCTGAACGAGCAACGCACATCCAGCACATGATGAGCTACCTGGGTCCACGACACTGCAGTGTGACGGAGCAGTTGGGGGAGCGTTGATGTCAACCTTGCACGTATCCCGCCTTGCTGACGATGACCACATCTTGCCGCAGGAGCGGACGAGGCATGGCATCGGCCTCCTCCGACATCGTGTGCATCACCACCGACACGAGCCTCTCGGCATCACCATCTGTTCACATGCGATGTCAGCCATCACAGCACAGCTCAGCTCGCGTGCGTGCGCGCGTGCATGAGAAGACTCGAACCGAGGAAGTTGGTCGAGGTGTCGATGACGTTGATGCCGCCCATCAGGCACATCCGCAATGCGGTGGCATGGCCAGGGACCTCGAGGCCCGTCCTATAGGTGCCAAACCTGCACACAAACAGGACATGATGAACCAGAGGGGAGGACATGTGTGAGTGTGCATGTGTGTACGCGTGCATGTGCAGTGCATGTGCTTGTGTGTACGTACCCTACCTTGGAGAAGGGTGGTAGCTTGCTGGCCATCTTCATGCCTCGACTAACAGACAACAGGGACTGATGGTGTCTGGGGGCAGAGGAGGCGAGGATAGAGGAGGAGCTATAGGGGCTCTAACCGCGAAAGGGCCCCTTCTGACTGTACGTACGTGCGTATGTGCACACGCTACACCTCAGGCTTTACGTTGGTTGGTTTGCTGGGTTGGTAGGGGGTTGGGGTCTTGTTCTGGAGCAGGCGCGAACGAGTGAATGCGTTGGGTGTGCCGTCCACGTCCACGTCGGACCTCTTTGTTCGAGAGCTCCTCGTGTTGTAGCGCGGCGTGTGCTGGAACTGAAGGAGCTCCAAGGAGGTGCTTGTGGTGGTGATGGTGCAAGCTCGAGCTACTATGGACACAGAGAGAGTGGACGTATGGTTGTGTTGGTCGCGTAGTTCTAGGAAGGGTGAGGTGGGGCTCTGAAGCGAGAACGACGTGCAGGTTACGAGGTGGGGGTGAGGTTTGAAGACCCTGTGTTCGCACAGGTGCTCTCGCAGCGTACCCGTGGTTGCCGAGACAGTGGCGATGAACATGCCAAACGGCCACCACACGACAACCAACCCTGGTGGCGAAAGACTCGCTTGCTTGTAGCTCGTCGTGGCGACGTGCAATTCCCAAGCATCGCGCTTGTCTTGGAAGGCCGAACTTGAAGTTACCCCATTCCTTGACCGCCCAGCCTGCTGACTTTTCGAGCACGATGATCGCACCTCCTCGATGTGTTGTTCGTCATTTCGCGCTCTTTGGGCCTGGTGCCTGGTTGGCCACACAGCATTATGGCAACGCACACGAAATTCCCAAACTGAACCCAGAGACCACTCGGCTGCGTCCACGAATCCCACCCAAGCCCAAGAGTCAAAATATGTTTGGTATTTCGGTCGTGTAATTTAATGTCGACCGCTCGTTTGGCGCACCGGTTTGGGGCCTAGTATTGGGGGTCTTGCGGGTTCTCTTCTTCGCCCCTCCCCTCGTCCGTCAGGTCCTTCGACGGTCTTCAGTCGCTTCGCCGAACCGACGGGTCTGCAGATCTGTCACCTCCTCGCGTGATCGCAGCGAGATCGGTTCCCCAGCGTAGCCTCACATCTCTCACGCTCGCTCGCTCGCTCTCGCGATCTTCCCTCGATTTCCGATTTTCCGATTTCTTCGCCATCATGTTGGTCGATATAGTCTTTGCCCTCTTCGTGGCCGCTGCCGTGGGCTACTTCTTCTACTACTTTGTCCTCCCCCGGCCGAGCACGATCCTCAAGGAACTGGCCGGTAATCGCCTCCGCATCGAATTCGCGCCTCCGCCCGTCCCCTCCACCCCGCTCCAGACCGTGTGGCTCAACATCTTGGTACCACACCCATCTCCTTGGAGCTCCATCTCTATGTGTGTTTCCTTGTGCGTTCTGTAACGTTACCATCGCGCGATCGCGTGCGCCTCGGTCGAAACTGGAGCGAATGTCGAAATTTTAGTTCGAACTTGAATTGGCTGCGGCGATCGATTGCAGCCGCCTCGCGCGTGCGTGCGTGTAGCTGCAGTGTGCTGACGCATAGGTTGCCAAAAACGTGTTTGCCGCGGTTCACACACGTGTACAGAGCCTGTTGGACAAGGAGGGCTATGGCCAGAGCCTCGAGACCGCGCTGTGGGAGCTGGACCAGCTCTTCGCCGCCGACTCGGGCAGCGTCCACGAGTTCCTCGCGCTCAAGGACGAGGAGGCCCTCACCAAGTTCCTCAAGTTCATCGGCTGCACGGCCTTTGAGCTCTCGAAGAAGAAGCGCGTGGAGCAGGACCTCAAGAACCTCGCCGCCGTCTTGGCATGCGTTCGCACCATCGTCAACACCGAGGTTCGGCTTTGCTCCTCTCTTCTCTCTCCTCTTTGTCTATGCTGACGCGAGGAAGGGATGATGGTGGCGCTGCGAGCAGGAGGGCAAGCAGGCTGTGGCAGATGTGAAAGACGCTCTGTACGACGTCTACCACTCGACCTTCTACGCGCCCGCTGCGACGCAGGCCGTTGCCTTTGGCATCCTGCGCGACATGCTGCACCACTCGGAGAAGGCCTACACCGAGGTCGTGGAGTCGATGGAGGACTGCATGTACAACCCGACCAAGGAGGAGTTCCTGTTCGCCCAGCTCTTCGAGCGCCTGGCCAACACCGATTCCGTCCCGCTCCTTGTACGCTCGCCCACTTGCCACTGTTACCGTCACTGCCAAGCGCGCGCACGCACGCACAGCGCTGACCCGTTGCAATGCGTGCCGGACAGACCTCTGCTGTGAACTTCTTGGACGCCCTGCTCAAGTCGCCGCACGCCGGCAAGCACTCGGCCATGTTCAGGCACCACTTCGAGGAGAGGGGCCTCAAGGAGACGCTCCAGGTTCGCTCCAGCCCGTCCATCCTCTTTCCCATCACTATCATCACGGCCCACTGCCTCCGTGACATACTATGTCTCCGCCTAGTGCACTAACACTCGGCGTGCGTGGTGTTTAGGCTATCAGCGGCCAGAACAGCGAGGTGCAGGCGCCCGTCGATTCCCTCATCGCCGATCTCTCCGAGGGCGAGAAGGCCGAGCCCACCTTCCACACGACCCCCCAGTACGCCCTCAAGACCCGCACTCGCTCGCTCGCTCTCTCTCTCTCTCCTTCTGTATGCGTGCGTGTGCGTGGCAATGACAGCAGACTGACCGATGCATTGTGCCTGGTGGTTGTGCAGCGACACGATGAGCAACTACAGCCACATGTTCAAGTCGCGCATTCGCTTCTTCTCCCGCGTGCTCGGCTGCCTCTACACCGTGCTGCCTGGTGTTCTGCCGGCCAAGATGAAGCCCATCTCAGATGAGGTCCGCATGGCTTCCATCATGCGCATGAAGGTACATGTCCTCGCCTCCCCCCGCGCACGCTCGACGCTCGATGCACCACACTAGCTCGTGCTGACGGTTCTGCACCGCTTGCCGTATCTCCTAGAACCTGAGGGACAGCAAGCGCACTGGCAGCTTCACGCCTGAGGAGGTCCAATCCATGAACCGCGAGATGTCCGCCCTCACGCTCGGCGTCGAGCCCGCCTTCTTTGACGAGTACGCGCATCCCTTTCCCTCTCTCTCACACACTCTCACTCGCACGCGTGGCTGATCGACTGACTTTCTCCCATCGCTCGCCCGTTCTGGTCTCATATAGCATGATGAAGCGCGGCATGTTCGTGGAGACGCGCAAGTTCGTGGATCAGGCCGAGGCGATCGAGAACTGGAACCACGAGGAGCTGCTGCAGGCCGGCCGCAACGTGTGGACCTGCTTCGGTCTTCAGATGATCATCTACAACGAGGAGGTGCGCCTGCAGGACGCCTACGTGGGCTACTCGCTGCTCTACCCCTACACCGACAACTACCTCGACGACGAGACCATCCCCAAGGAGACCAAGCTCACCTTCCAGGTACACCACACACGCCACTCGCAGCAGCAGCGGCCCATCGCTGACACTCTCTGGTCTCTGTGCAGAACCTGTTCACCCAGCGACTAGCCGGTCAAGACGTCAAGGCCCGTTCGGCTCTCGAGCAGAAGATCTGGGACATGGTCTCCCTCGTCGAGAGTACGTGCATTGCCACTCCTGTACACCTTCGTGCACGCGCGTGTGCTGATCGGTGCGGTGTGCGCACACATCGCAGATGTGTACGACAGGACCAAGTTCCCCGATGCGTTCAACTCGATGATCTCCATCAACGAGGCCCAGACTCGCAGTCTCGCCCAGCACAGCAAGATCTCCCTCTCCGAGGAGACCCTCACCGTACCTACCCACTCACTCACTCTCTCACCGTATCGCTGTACACGCAACACATCAGCCTAATCGTTCCTTTGCCCCCGATTGATGCCGCGCAGGACATCACGATGGAGAAGGGCGGCACTTCCGTGATTGCCGATGGCTATCTCGTCCACGGTGTGATGACCGAGGAGGAGGCCCTCTTCGCCTTTGGTTTCGGCGTGGTACGGTTCTCTCTTTGTTGTCCTCCTCTCTGCTGGCCTTCCGTGCGAGTCCTCACTCCTACGGCACGATCCGATCGTGCAGTGCCTGCAACTGGTCGACGATCTGCAGGACACTCTCAAGGACACCGAGGTCAACCACCAGACCCTCTTCACCTACGGCTGGACCAGGAAGCAGTCTGGTACGGCGCCGGCCAATGTCGACCATCACCTGCTCGCGTTGCTGACAAACTCGTGTGTGTGCAACGCGAATGCAGCTGATGTGAAGGCCTTCAAGGCGTTCCAGCTGCTGTACCTGTTCATCGATCCCGACCACTACGATCTCGACGATAAGGCCAGCGACCTGCGCGGTGCTCTGCTCAAGATGACGCACACCATCATGCTCAAGGCCATCGCCAAGTACTGCTACATCTTCACCGAGGAGTTTGTCGAGGTCCTCGCCCAGTTCGCCCCCATCCCCATCCAGGTGCGTCACAATCGCCTCTCCTCCCTTGTCTCTTCCTCGACAACCGCCTCTCGTGACGCATCCTCCACTGACGTTCCTTCTCTCCCTTGTGCGCGCGCGTGTGGGTCGTGCTGCAGCATCTCCAACGCGTGAACAACATGGCGCGAATGCTGCAGATGGTGAGAAACAACCAAATCTAAAAACCTTGATGCGACGCCACCGACTCGCACACGGCGCTGCTCCCACATCATGGATGCGTGAGTGTGCGCGAATGGAGGAAGCAGCAAGGGTCTCGCGCCTTCACCTCACCTCATCTCTCCCTCCGCCCTTGCTCTCTCTCTCTCCTCTTCCATTTTTTGTTATTTTTGTCAACCTCAACCGCTTCACCGCCATCACGATGGCTTCTGGGAGCTCCAAGGAGGGCGCGCTTCAGCGAGTGAGATCAAAGGCGTCGAGCACAGACCCGTCGGTGCCGAGATAGCGCCACTCGAGTCGGTCGGCGGTGACGGCCAGCGTGGAGAAGCCCCACACGGCGTTGGTGCGGAACGCGCTCCACTCGGGCACCAACCCCTCCCCCCACAACGACAGCCCCTCTGCGCACTGCATTGCAACAACACTCCACGCAGGTGAGTGATCGCTGATCACCAGGAGTCCAAATGCTGCGGGGGGGAGCGTGCGTACGCCAGCCGCTCCGGTGATGAGGTAGGTGGTGGCGGCCGGTCGGGTGTAGTTGCGCTGCACGACCTGGTTGTGGAGGGTGGGCCACA
The DNA here is from genome assembly GCA_000826305.1 of Acanthamoeba healyi. Taxonomy (NCBI): domain Eukaryota; phylum Discosea; order Longamoebia; family Acanthamoebidae; genus Acanthamoeba; species Acanthamoeba healyi. The sequence continues at coordinate 9,070 of CDFA01024119.1, read as the reverse complement.
TGCGCTCGTAGCTATGCACGTGGCCGGCGATGAAGAAATCGACCTCGTACTTGTGCAGCAGGTCCTCGAACGTCTGCTCACGAACCGTGCCCATGCCACGCGTGACGCCAAAGAGCGTTAGCTCCGGAGCGGAGAGTCGAGCACAGGTCAGACACGCACCTTCTGCAGGGCCTCAGCGTAGCCTTTGGGGACGCCGTGCTTCTGGGCGTTGGAGGTATAGATCGGACGATGGCCCACCACTGGGGAGAGATCGAGAGTGTGAGAGTTGTGTGCAATCGGACCTAAAAATGCACCGCCGGAAGCAGGGGATGATTGATGCCTACCGATGATCCAAGGGCGCTCGGGGCTGCGTCGTGCGTGGGCTGCCTTCAGATCGGCCTCGAACCACCTCACCTGATCGCCGAACGTGGCGGGATAGGGTCTGCGCACGTACAGCACACGACACGACTACGGTGAGTGGTACTGTGGTGTCACTCCGCACGCAAGCAAGACGCGTACGCATCGGGGTAGTCGGTTTCAGCCGAGAAGGAGATGAAGTGGGCGTAGGAGTAGTCCATGCTATACCACATGTTGGAGTTGGACCCGCTCTCCTCGCCCGGCATCCTAGTGCCCACAGCCCACCAGCCAGTTAGCGCGACCACGGCTGCTGTGGCGGTATGATGCAGCCCGGTACCTGAACTTGTAGTTGTACGCGGTGAAGTTCTGGGTGTACCACTCGCAGCCTTGATGGTTGCACGACGCCTCATGATTGCCTTGTTGTGTAGTAGAGGAAGACTTCCAGTGAGGCAAAGAACGGGTATCACTCCAAGCTAAGTGGCAAGCGACAAGAGGTGTGCAGCGTACCGGGGCACACCATGTACGGAACGCGGCTGGTGATGGGCTGCATCACACGGAACCACTCGTTCCACACGTACTCGTAGATGTTGGCCGGATAGTCATCCGCATAGCTGCGCGGTGGTAGCGACATGTTGGCTCAGCTCAACGTGCACGTGCAATCGTCCATAGGCAGCGAGCGAGAGGCGGCGTACCTGATGTCGCCGATGTGGAAGATCCAGTCGATGGCGTTGGATTCGACGAGCCTGCGCACGCCGGCCATGGTCTCCTTGCTGTCATGCACGCCCATGTCGCCGTAGATCGCGATCTTGAAGGGCTCGGGCCGGGCCGGCGCCGTCACGAACGAGAACGCCTCGCTCAGGCCCGTGTCCTTGTCGCCCACGCGGTAATAGTACTGCGTCCGCGGCTTCAGCCCGGTGATCACCGCGTGATGCATGTATCCGCCTCTGTGTGCAGCGTGCGCCTCAGTCAGCGGGGCACCACCACGATTGCGTGTTGGTCGGAGCTAAAGATGAGGGACAGCGACGCACTCGGGGAGATAGGACTTGGCGTAGCCGGACACAACGCCCAGCGAGGGGCCATCGGGCGTAGCCGACCAGGTAGCGAGGGAGCTAGATGTGGGCGCTGCAAGCGCGAGTGAGAGTGGAGGGTCAGTGCAAGAGGCCGTCGGCGATCGTGATCGTGATCAGGCGTACCGTAGGTGAACCAGGAGACAGCGACGCGGGAGGGATCGGTGGTGAAGGCCGAGTGCGGGAAGCGCGGAGCGGTGGGGTCGGTGATGCACACATCCAGCCCGCCGCACACAAGCTGCGCGTCGACCTCCTCCTCCAAGTTGAACAGGAACACGTTTCTGTACTCGGCCACGAGACGCTCGCACTGTGGACAGCGTCATCAGAGCCCACCCAATCCCGCACGCACACACGCCACGACACACGACGCCACACGACGCATCGCATCACGCGCCACCACAGCGAGTCTAGAGAGGGCAGAGCGCGTCGTACGGAGTCGAGGGAGGACTGGTTCGTTACGAACACAAAGCGACAGACCAGATTGAGGGTGGCGTTGACGAGCTCCTGCGACGGCTCCGAGTCGAGGAGGAGGTCGAGCGCGCCCATCACGTCGAGGCACACATCACACCATGCCGTCGTCGCACCCTCGACCTCGGCGCCGCTGCTGGCCCAAGCCACAGACGTGTTAGCGGCCTCACCAAAACGAACTCCCCACCAAAACGTACGTGAGCGGCTTCGCGGCGGCCCCCGAGAGCACGAAGCACAGGAGCACGACCAACAGCCCGATGCGCGCAAGCAGCTGCATCATCGGTTCGCTCTTGTTGGTCCCAGACAGGCCTGTTGCGTGTGGTGTGCACGAACAGAAGAAGAACTTTCAAATCCCAAGCTCTCAAACTCAACTCCGAGTTTCGGGCTCGGAGCTAGCCGCGTGCGATCGTCGACGATCTGGCGCGCTTGGGCTCTTGCTCTAGTGGCTGGCGCGAGGGTCACGTGACGAACATGTTGCTTGTTGTTGTTGTTGTTGTTATGTCTCTTCTCTTTGTTTGGTTGAAGGTGTGATGGTGATACAGAGAGGCCGCGGGCGTTTGGTGATGAGGGGAGAGTCGGCTTAGTTCTTTTCGTCCCAGGTGACGTTCTTGCCGGCCTTCTTGAGCTTGCTCTTGAGGGCGGCCTTGCCCTTGTCTCCAGCAACGTCCGAATCGTCGCTTGAGTCGTCGCTCGAGTCGTCCTGTGTGTGTGTAAAGAGAGAACGAACGTCAGCCGAGAGTGCGTGTGTGTGTGTGTGTGGTGGCAGGAACGTACGCCGGTGGCGGGCGGCGGGGCGGGGATGCCAGGAGCGTAGCCCTCCCTGGTGGTGCCGCGCGAGCCGGCAGCGCCAAAGCCAAAGGCGGAGGTGTTCTTCGAGGGCGGACCGCCGCTGCCGTTGCTCGACGTGTTGCGGGTCGTGTTCCTCGAGTTCCTCGTGTTGTTCTTGGAGCTCTTGCCTCCCGATGGCGCTGCACGAACGAGGCCCAACACACAAGGTCAGGATCAAGAGCGCGTACGCAGAGTGCGTGCATGGAGGGAGGCTGGCGTACTCTTGGAGATGCCTCGGGACTCGTTGGCGCGAGAGCCAAAGCCGTAGCTGGAGGCGTCGCCCTCGGTGGTGGGCTCACCCGAGGCCTCGTCGCCGCCGTACTTCTTGACGTTGACGTAGGACTGGAGCTCCTGCACGATCTCGTCGAACGACGGCCGCTCCTCGGAGGTGTGGGCCCAGCACGCCGTGATCAAATGGTTCATGAGCGCGCCCGCGTTCTTGGGCACCTCGAGGCGCTTGCCGGCCGTGACGTAACGCGCGATATCCCACGAGTTCTTGAAGTCACTGTAGGGCTCCTTGGCCGCCACGAGCGCCCACAGCATGATGGCGAACGAGTACACGTCGGCCTTCTCGGTGTAGTCCTGATGACCCAGAATCTCGGGCGACATGTAGATCGGCTGCACACACACAACACGAGCACGAGTCTAGTAAGCAACACGCTACGCCGCGCGAGCGCATGGAGGGGCAGAGTCAAACGTACCGTGCCGAGACCCTTGGTGAAGGTGAAGTCCTCGCTGCCGGCGCCAACAGCGCGCGACGTACCGAAATCAGTGAGCTTGGCGTTGATGTCGGCCTTGCCGGAGAGCGAAGTGATCTGGTGATAGCCACGTCAAGGTTAGTGTACTGCAGCACTACCACCAGCAACGCACAGGCGCGCAGGCACAGCAGCAGAGAAATGGCTGGCTTTGCGTACCAGCACGTTGTCGGGCTTGAGATCGCGATGGAGAATGCCTGACTGGTGGAGGAAGTTCATGCCGTTGGCGACGTCGAGGGCAATCTTGGCCTTGACGAGCTTGCTCATCTTCTTGTTGCCGTGGATGGCCGCCTGGAGCGAGCCCATCTTGATGTACTCAGTGACCATGCACATCTTGCCGGGCACGGTCACGGCGCCGATAAAGTTGACGATGTTCTTGTGGCGCAGCTTGTTCACCATCTCGATTTCGTTCTTGAACTGCGTGAGCTCCTTGATGTGCGGGTTCTGATCGCGGAGCACCTTGACTGCCACCTCGGCGCCGCGCCAGTGGCCGCGGAACACCTTACCGAAGCCGCCCACGCCGATGGGCGGGCCATTGATGGTGATCTCCTCGTAGTCGAGCATCGTCGAGAGCTCGGCCTCCTTCTTCACGTTCAGCACGATGTGGCCTTGGTCTGTTTGTGCGAACGCATCCGCGAGACGGTGAGCATTCACCCCGTCTGTGATCGTGCAGCACAGAGGAACGGGAACTGAGTGCAGTGCAGTGCGTACCGACGGCCTCGATGACGACGGGCTCGTTGATGGTGGTGGTGATCTTCATGACGAGCTCGACCTTGATCTCCTTGGCCTTGCCGGGCTTGATGGTGCCGCGGTTGGGCGTGAAGAGGAGCGACATCTTGTGGTTTCGCAGCGTGTGGTGGAATCGGAACTCGACCTTCTCCCTGCCCGTGTTCTCGAGCATCTACGCAGACGCCAAAGTGGGGAGCGTTTAGAATCCCCTTATGACGCAGAAAGAACGAAGCAAAAGAACGAAGCGATCGTGCGTACGAGGACATCGCCGAGGACGGTGTTGATGGGGCACTGCTTGTGGGAATCGACGCCAAAGTCGAGGAACGTCTTGTCAAGCTGAATGGGGAACATCGCATCGTTGATCTGGTACAGGCTGTCAAGCAGAACACGTGCCGGGTAAGCAATCAATCATATGACGCTGTGCATGGAGAAGAGAGATTGGGGCGTGGCGTACATCGAGTTCTCGCCATCGAAAGGAGACATCTGAGCCATCTCGTTCTCCATCTCCACGAGCGAGTTCTCGAGCATGGAGAGCGGCGTGTTCTGCAGGGCGTAGGCCAGCTGCTTCTCGCGCTTGCGGTAGCTGTGTACAGGCGCGTGGTAGACGCAAACGTTAGCTCTCTCATCTCCTACTGTGATCTATCAGATGTGGGCAGAGGAGTACGCACTTCCTAATGAAGAGGAAGAAGAGGAGAGCGCCGATGATCGCGAGACAGCACAGCAGACCCACCACGCCTCCGACAACACCGCCTACGATAGCACCGACATTCGTGCTGCTGCTGCTCGCGTCTGGAGACAAAGAGTTCAAGCACACCCGGGAGTGTCAGTCAGGCAGAGAGCAAACGGAAGACTTAGTTCGCAAGAGGGGAGGTTTAGGTACCGGTAGGGTACACGACGCCACAGGCAGAGAACTCGTAGGTGGAGCCGGCCACGTTCTGGCTGCCGTCGGTGTTGCCGGCCTGGCCGATCCACACCTGGCGCATGCCCTGGTTACAGTTGCACGTCGAGTCGGAGCACTCGGCGCCGTAGGGGCCCAGACGCAGGCTCGAGATGTTGAACACGGCAAAGTTGTACAGCGTGTTGAGGAAGCTCTCGCGCGACTGGGTGCTGTCGCGCTTGAACACCTCGCCGACGAGACGGCCGGCGATGTAGGCCTCCAGGCCGGCCGAGGTCGGGGTGGAGCCCGTCGTGCCGTAAAGCTGAACGTCGCGCAGGTACTCGGACACGATGGCCACGTCGGTCATCGACAGAGGCGGCACGGCCGACGTGGCGTAGACATTGTTCACCGTCACGGCGCGCTTCTTGTCACTGGTGGCCGCAGCGCCCTGCACCACGAGGCTGTTGAAGTAGTCGGGATCGGTGAGGCCGACGGCGATGTAGATGGTCGACGAGGCCTTTTGGGTCTTGGCCAACTGGACGAAAGAGGCCAGCGTCTCCTCGTAGCCAAACATGAGGATGGCCGGGTTGCTGCCAGCGCCGCTCACCATGCTTTGCAAGTCGTAGTCGTTCGGGTTGTAGGAGGTCTGCTCGCACGCACATACAAGGAACGAACGCGATCAGTGCGTGTGTGTGTGCGTGAACGCTCGCGCGGAGGGGACGCGACGTACGAAGCCGGCGGTCATGGAGAAGTTGGCGATGGCCCGGTTGACACCGTCGACGGGGTCGTCGCCCAAGTTGGCGTCGTGGACGACGGCCACGCTCTGGATGCCTTTGCCGCTGAGGAACGAGATCGCTGCGCCCGCACTGTCGGCATACGAACCTCTGCACAACAGCACACAAACACACGATTAGGCGAGGGCGACGGCGATGCGAGGCGAACACGCAGCAGAGGTCCACGACGACGGCGTACCTGATGTTGACGTAAAGGCGATTGTAGGGATCTCTGATCGACGAGGCGCCGGAGATCGAACCGATGGACGGGAGGCCCCGCTCGGCGGCGAGCGCTGCCACGGGCTGAAAGAACGGGATCACGGGTGAGCAGTGAGCAGCAACAACAAAACGAGCTCGTTGCGTGCGTGGAACTCACCGGAGCATTCCTGCCGAGGCCGACCAGGGCAAACGCGCCGAAATCGTAGGAAAGATCCTTGATGTGTGTGGCAGCAGACGCGCTGTGTGACAGAGATTGCGCACGTGCGTGGTGAGACAGGGACACACCAAGGTGGTCACCACTTGCGCTGGTGAAGGGAACGTGAGCGAGATGAAAGCGTACAGATCCGAGTCACGGGAGATGAGGGTGAGGTTCTGCCCGAGGTTGTCTGCGAGGTAACCAAAGGCCGCGTAGACACCGTTGGAGATGGCGTTACTGACGTTGGGCTCTGCTCGCGGACGCGCACAATCAGGTTCCAAGCTTACGTCCACTCATGCAAGTATAAGATCGGTGTGAGAGTTATCACGTACGGCTGGTGAAGGGCAGGATCTGACCGAACACGAGCGGAACACCGATGGCCCTGCGCGACAGAGAGTGACTGATGAGCACACGAGAACCGCATGTGTGCATAGTGCGAGTGAGCGTGAAGGTGTGGTGTCTCGCCAAGACGTACTCTGAGGTTGCCTCACAGCCGGTCCACACGAGAGTGTCGTCGACGCTCGACCAGGCGAGGGACGAGTTGAGCTTGATCATCCACGTTTGATGCAGGCCCTGGTTGCACTTACACGCCAGCCTGCCCATCAAAAGAGGGAGAGAGAAACGCCAAACGGATGAGCGAACGCGCAAGGCCCATTGAGGGTACGGCGATAGGCGATTGCGCGCGTACGTGTTCTTTGTGCATGCCGTGTCGCCAAAGGCGCCGAAGCGGAGGCCCTGGAAGGCGAAGAGCTCGCGCGAGTAGATGGCATCGACGAAGTTCTTGCCAGTCTGGTTGGCGCTGGTGGACAGGAGATCGAGCACCTGCTCGGCGAAGGCGGCGTTGATGTAGCCCTCGAGCGACGCGAAGCCGATGTCGCTGGTGGAGCCCGCTGTGGCCATGTCCGAGAGATAGACGGAGACGATCGGGTAGCTGTCGTCCCACGGATAGGGCACGACCGAGCTCATGTACAACTGCACGTTCGGGTTGACTCCCACAGAGGCGAGGGCTGCCGCAGTGGACACCACGCATTGTCAGTGAGCAAGAGTGGGTGTGGGCGGGCAAGGGTGGATGACGCAGTACTGATGCTCAAGCCCTCAGCAGATGCCGAGGAGGTGGCGAAGAAGACAGCCGAGGGCCAGGTAGTGTTGGCCAACAGGATGAACTTGGCCAGAGGCTTGATTGAATCAGAGGAGGAAAGGGAGAGCGTGAGACGGACGAAGCCGAGATCAGTGGTGGACAGATGGGATCTGATGGCACAAGTACCGTCTGGGTTCCGTAGAGGAAGACGGCCTCGGGCACCTGACCGAGGTCGGTAGTAGTGTCCTTGATGCTGGCAAACGCGCTGGTGATGTTGCCCGTGGCCGGATCGTAGGAGGCATTGGCGATGAGGTTGACGCCCAGGAAGTCGAGCGAGTTGAGGAGGGAACTGAGGCCGTCGGCGCCCATCGAGTCGTTCGACCAGAGAGCCACCACGCGGTACTTCTTGAGCGTGGTCGACATGTAGTTGACCAGCTGCGTCGTCTCGTCGGCCACCGAGCCGCGAATGTTGATCACGTTCTTAATCCACGGATCGCGCAGGCCGGGGGAGCTAGCGACGGGGCCGACCAGGGGCTTCTCCAAGGTGGTCACCAGGCTCGTCACCGCCTTCACAGTCTCTTCACCGACGCTCCCTTCAAATGTAACATACGCACACGATGATTGTCTCGAGTCAGGCGCGTGAACACGACACAACAGCTCATGGGCGGGGCGTGCATCAGGCCATACCCATGATGCCGAACACGTTGTTGTCAGTGATCAGGGTGTTGACGTTCTCGGTGGCCAAGGTGCTCTGCACGCAAAAGATTAGTTGAGTGGGGCAGTGTGCTTGGTTTCCTTGAACGGAGGACCAGTGTGTGCGTGCGTCGTCGTTGGTGAGGATTTAACACGTACGTTGCCACGATCGTCGTAGGAGATAAGAAGCAGTTGTCGGCCGTTGAAACCGCCCTCCCTCGTGTTGTATCCGCCGAAGGCCGCTTGAATGCCAGCGCGCACCTTGTTGCTCATGACCTGCCTCTCGCCTGCGTACACACGCAGCGACACAACAGCATGCGCGAGTGTGAGTCAGGTCTCGTCTTGTTTTACGAGACGCAGACGCAGATGCAGGCGTACCAGAGAAGTCAGCTGACTGACCAAAGGCCAGCGGGCGGGCCACGTCGGACGTTTGGGAACCACACACGTCGGGGAAAGCATAGTCGCCGCTCGGGATCGGTATGTACGAGTAGTCGCCCTTCAGGGCCACCATGTAGATCTAGTGTGTGTGCCAACGATGCGACGACGGATGTCAGCCCCAGTCCAGTGTGGGAGGGGAGGGCCGGAGAGCTAGCGGCGTACCTGGCGCATGCCTTGATTGCACGTGCTGGAGTAGGGCCCGAGCGTGAGGCTGAGAGGAAGACCAGAGTCAGTTAGTTAGTTGCGGGCGCAGATCCGGGAGAGCGCGGTGTGAGGCTGCTGCGTGCGCGTACCCGGCGATGTTGAAGGTGTTGGTGACGTCGTAGATGGTGTCCAGGAAGAGCTTGCGTAGAGCTATCATGTTCGCCTGGTTCGACGTATCAAAGTCCGGAGACGTATTCCACGTGCTCGAGTCACTGGTTGGTGCGCGCCAAAGGTGTGAGTGGCACCCCACGCGCCCGAGAGGAGGACCAAGCGTGGCGTGTGCGTGAGCCATCGTACCGAGAGCGCATGCGGAAGAGAGCGTCGACGATCAGACGGCCCACGAGATAGCCCTCGAGCTCGGTGAACGAGGCAGTTTTGTAGCTGGTGGTCTGTAGTCTGCATGTTAGAG